>JACGWL010000450.1:0-14667 GCA_034509725.1 Sesamum angolense
TTCATAGTAATAATAACTAGTCAGAATTCTCCCCCAATGTCGATAGACTAGACTTCATCTTCCAACTAAAAGAGGAATGAAAGGGAACTTCAGTAAAAGAACATTAGAAAAAAGAGAAGCTTAAACTTACATGATCAAAGAAGCACGACCTCCTCAATGAAGTTAGCCAAAGAAGATCGCGATGTATTTTCATTAGTCTCTGTTGCTTTCAAAGGCGTAACTTCCTTCCTTTGCCTTTTCTAGTGACGATCCTTGTTGCTACTATCACTACCTGGAATGTTATGTGAAGAACATTTTCCTTTACTTGCCTCCGCAACGGCAGCTTGAAAATCACACTCAATCACAACATAAGGAATAAGTGCATGTGGAGGATCGTTCTCGCCACCATCAACTTGCTTATCCTCGTCCTTTTTACGTTTGAGTGTGATCTTAATTGACTTCGGTCTGATCAAACATGGAATGTTGTTATCAAAAAAAGTCCCATGGACTTTAGCCCATCATGCTTTATAAGCTTCCGAGCAGAGTTTCTTAGCATTAGCAGGCAGACAAGGGAACCAAGCTTTTGATGAAAATTTTGATAGAACATAAGCGCCAGTAACGGAGTCCTTCTTCTAAAGAGGCTACACGTGTGTCATATTTGAGGGTTCCCAATACATCTTGATAGTACCCAAATTGACGCCCAAATCTATGGAGACTATATCTCTCAATGATAAATTTGCCACCTTGACGAAGAGTAAGATAACTCGAACGAATTGCAATAAAGTAATTATGATCGAGCTCTTCGGCATGGCCATCAACAAACTTGAAGGGCCTATGTTTCACAAGCATATTGCAAGCCCAAGAGACAAACTCGGGCTTATGAATTCGCTTGCGGCCGACCACCTCTCGTGAATTGCAATATCACCAAGAGGGTTATGAGTTGACTTAGGCCAAACCATTTTCTTTTCTTTACGTGGAGGAGGCGGATGATACTTAGTAGTTTTCTTGAACCAAAACTTCACCCATTTGTCAATGGATACGTGGGAGCATCGATTATCATCGGCACTTTGAAACAAATGGTAAGCATAAAACAAATACTTGTTGGAACGAGGAATAAATCTTTCTCTCTTTTCATCAATGTCGGTAAGCTCTAGCGCACTTGGTACAACTTCATCATAAAGGCAGCCCGTCATAGGAAGTCCGGCAAGTTCACGCAGATCCCACAATGAGATGGACATTTCCCCGGCAGAAATAAGCAAAGTATTTGTAAGAGGGCACCACGCTTCGCAAAACGCTTTGACGATATCGGAATTGTGATCATAAGTAAACAACAAAGCATAAACAACATCATATATTTTGATATGGCTCAATCTATCTCGACATCGGCTAAGCACATCCTCAGTCCACTCCCAATATCCTTTGGTGTAGCGGAATTCTCTGGTAAATCGATGATCGTCATCCCACTTTGCATCACCTTCAATGATGGAACGGCCCAAAGTGCATAAATGCGAAGTCATCAGATGGTTGGTGACGAGGAGGCTCATGGTGGGTAATTCGTAAATTCCACGCCTTGATGTTCTTGCCCAATGAAATCTCTTGACACCATTCGCCCAAAGGAGAAGAATTAGTTAATCTCGGCCACGGGTTCACGTTTCTACCACCAATGAGAGGTACATAAACCGCTAACATTGTGCCTTTCTCCAGGGTTTGATTTTGATTATCAAGGATGATCACATAGTGCCGAAAGCGGAAGATTTGTCTTTGAAATAAACCATGCTATATGATATTAAAAAAAATGAGTTGTCAAAAAAAACTCAAATAAATTAGAAAAAAAATATAGCATGTGATATATACACCCCCAAGTAAGCCTCTGCGAAAATTATAGAGAAAATCAATTTGTAATTCATTCTCAATAAATCTCTATGCAAAGCGATGAAATATTTAGTTTTCTTACTTGGTATGAAATTAGACAGAGGACATGAATGAGTCAAGCCGAATTCATGGATCTAAGATTCCAACCAAAAACTCATGATTCAAGTCCAATTTGTGGAGACAATCTGAGCCAAGTACAAATTTCTTAATTAATCTCTAATGCAAGCTAGATAAGAAAAACATGTGATTTTCTAGCTTAGCATAAAATTGGAACGACGAGATTAATATTTCAAACCCATTTCGAGGGTACAATTAAACCAAGGGTGAATTTTTTTTAATCTCCATGCACGAAAGTTGTGACTCTCTACTTGGCACGAATTGAGACGAAAAAAAAAAATTGCTTGGATGGGTCTAAAACAAATATATATATATATATATAATATATATATTGGAGGCATTAAAAATTATAGTTCTAGCAATTAATGAATGTGAAGCCAAGTTTTCAATCATTCAATTGCACACATACGAACTAAATATTTTAAATACAATTTGTGGTTGCTCATGAATTAAAAAATAAACTTACTTGAGAGTCAAAATCCAAAACAAAATCCCTCATTTCTCTCTCTCAAATTGCTAGACAAAGAATATTCACCAAAGCCTTCAACGATGCACCAACTCAAAAAAGAAAATCAGAAGAAAATTCGAGTAGAAAACTTCAGCTGTGAAAAATCTGCAAAGAAAACAAAAGATTTTCAGCAGCAATTCATTGAGGCATTAACACAAGCACCTGGCGTGCGTGCTGAAAATTTGAGAAAAAAAATTTGGCGAATGAAACTTACCACAATTCTTCCCAAGAATTGATGCTCGATTAATGCCGAATCGAGCCCTTATATAAATGTCAAATTGAAGAGTTAGAAGGGGATTTAAGTTGGAGTCCAATTAGAACTTAGTTGTTTGAGAGAAGAGTTGGAATTAGATTTAAGTTACAATCCAATTAAAATTTAAGTTGTTCTGGAATCATGAGTTTTGTAGCAAAGTACTTGCGAATTTTGTTGGAATAAAAAAAAAAGTACTAGTCTTCATGGGTTGAAGGAAACCTCTCGGCCGAAGACGTGCAGCAGAAGAAAAAAGAAACAATTCTTGAGGAAGACAAGTAAGCTATAATCTAGTGTTTTTGGTGCACCTACACCAATCAATGTGGGCCATTTTTATCTTTGATTTTTTTTTTAAAAAATAAAAAGAGAGGAAAAAATGAATCAAAGATAAATACATGAGATGTATGGCCTAGAGTGTAGGCCCAACTATTTGCATTGGCATATATATGGAAGAATAATGGGCTTCATCCGTGGCTTGGTCTAGCATATACATATGCGTAAGTGTAAAAACAAAAAAAATATAGAAAAAATGATGGGTTTCATCGGTGGGCTCGAAAAAAAAATTGATCAACCCGAGTCACATTGCGGTCCAAATTCTCAAATCCATAAAAGATTCAAATAAAATATGATTTGGAGCGAATTCAATATTACATTGGCCAGTTCAAAATTCAATTTATATTTTCACGACTCATTCACTTGAAAATTATATTTTCGAGCATATATTTGTGAACAAGTCTCGAGGGGGCATTTGTAAGTAAATTAATTTTGCAGTCAATTAAATAATGACAAATATCATTGGTATATTACTTATCAATTATAATATTTTCTATTTATATTTTTAAATTTACTAAATTAATTTCAAGTATAAATAGTCAATTTAATTGATATTTTAATATATATTTTGTCATCAAATCAATGGCCGACAAGTGTCAAAATGAAATATTTCGATTAATCAAATAATGCTTCGCAGTCAAGATTCCAGTCAATCAGACCGCGCCACGTGGAGCAATTGCACGTATGCTCCAATCAAATCAAGACAAATATGTGTTGTATTTATCTCTTTTTAAAATGCAAATATTAATGAGATAATGTCCAATTGACCAATCATATTATTTTAAATATATTATGTATTATTTTTTTTAAATTAAATTATAAGAGATAATACAAAAGGAGTTCAAGTAGATCACAACTCTACCTCTTTGACACCTATAAAGGGTCCTTACACCCTCATTTGAGAGATAGAGCTCGAGAACGAAGAGCAAAGTAGAGGTAAATTGCAAATAATTCTCTATACGCGATTCTTCAAAGCTCAAGAATATTCAAAGGGTTCAAGGCAATGATCGAGTCTTTCGTCAAAGGTGTTCCATAAATTATAGCATTTAATTTGGGATTATATGCACAAAATCCTCGAATTAACGTTATAAATATTCAGATATCATCTCAAGAAGATTCAAGTGGCAAATCCACTTTCAAATCATCAAATTTCAGTCGAGACTATAACGTTTAATTCGGGATTATTAGCGATAGCCCTCGAATTAACATTATAGAAATTCAAATTCAAGTCCAAAAGAGATCTACGTGGAGATTACCCTTTGAATTAGTCAAATTTGTCAAATATATAGTTTGGAAGGAATAATCAAGGGATAGAATAGAAATTGTACTTACATTGATATTTTAATCGAAATATTTTATTTGTGATAATTATTTGTGTTTTTAATTTTTCAGACACGATAAAATTATCGCTGACAGTAACTTAGGAGGGTTGGCAATTTTGGTCATTCTCTGACTAAATTGGCCAGAAAATTAAATGTCATAAGCCACATCATCACATAATTTGGGGCTTCCAGTGAACGTGCTAATGTGGCAGTCCGACTTGAATTTTTTTTTTTTAATATGAAGTGGAAAATAACTGATAACTTGGCATGCAAAACTTTCCAAATTATCACTTTACATAAAAGAATGCTATCCACATAGCAGCCATGTCAACATAGGGTAAAAGTAGAATCAATCAACAACAAGAAGTAAATATAATTTACTCTCTGGCTCTCTTTCTTCTTTTTTTTTTTTTTGAGAGGCTCTGGCTCTCTTTTCTTTCACACCAAAATCCCCAAATTCCTAAACCTAACGCACGCGAAAGCCCAAATCCACTTCATCTCCTTTGATTTTGTTCACAATAGTGTATTGAAGACGGCAGCAACGTAGAAGAGCAGAAGAGTAGAACCATCTGCTATTCTCTTCTCAAAATGTCAAGTGTAGAAAGCTCAATCAATTGCTACTATGGGAGAAGAGCCATGCTTAGAACTTCATGGACTTCCGAAAATCCCAGAAGAAGATTTTATTCATGCCATGAATTCATTGTAAGTAAAAATTAAAATTTTCAACCATCTCTTGTAAAATATACTCTAAATCTTCATTCTATTTTTGAAGAATTGTACTCTCTTCTTAATTTTATATTTTTTATTGTATTTTTATTTAATTTTATGTTTGTGTATCTCAATTTCTAGACAAGAGGTTGTCGTTTCTTTGACTGGGATGACCCTCCAATGTGTCGAGGGAGCAAGGCAATTCCTGATTTATTGAAAGAATTAATGCCATGGAAGAAGACATAAAGAAGTTAAAACAGAAGAATTCTAAACTGAGGAGAGACTTGTTTGTTCTTGGGTTTTCTTTTTGTAATTTTAATTTTTGTGTGCAACAGTTGTAGTTTGAAGCAAAAAAAAAACCGTAGGCTTGAAGATAATTTCTTGACCCTCAGAGTTGTGAGTTTGAATGAAATCTTGGATTTTGGTTCATTTAAATTAGAAGTTTGCTCATTAAAAATTTCAACATCCTCAAGTTTTTGTTTAAATCTTAATTACTGGAACTAATAAAACTAAAATTTTAGCATCCTCAAGTGTTTGTTTAAATCTTAATTACTGGAAATAATGAAACTAAACAAAATTTTAGCATCCTCAAGTTTTTGTTTGAATCTTAACTACTGGAAATAACGAAACTAAAATTTAGCATCCTCAAGTTTTTTTAGAAAACTTCTTGATTACTGGATATAAAACTACAGATAGATTAGCAAAAAATCATACGAAAATTTGAACAACATGAAGAAAACATGTTCATAAATGAGCTAACTTGAATGCTTTTCAATGTGAATAAACAAGCAGAACTTGACTACAAAATGAACATAACATAATGCCCTATCTGAATATAATATAATTACACTGTGTAAAGATAATATTCTGTCTAAAACACACCTTGTGTTTGTAACTAAAAAGCATAGTTTTAATCCAGCAAAAAAAAAAAAAAAAAAGATTCAGCCAAGTCAAAAATATCAAGCTTGTCAGCCAAAACTCACATTTTAGTGCTAGGTAGTACAAAAACTTCCAAAAGATATCATTCAAGTCACTTCTTCTTGCTATCCACTTTAGAGGTCCACTTGGAAAGTTCTACATACTTGTGTCCACCCTCTTTAATGAGGGAGTTTTTTGTTTCAACCATTCCTACATGCCTGTATGAGAATACTGGCTTGTTCTCTGTGATAGTCATGGGTGGGCCGCACTACAAGAAAACAGGGTTTCAGAGACGGAAATCAAAGACGGAATTATATCCGTCAATAAATTTCTCCTTTCAAAGATGGATTTAAAGATGGAAAATTTTCCATCTTAAATTTTAGAATAAATTTACAATATAGTGATGGAATTTTTATGGATAAGCATTTTTGAAAAAAAAAATTTAAGAAAATAAAAATAAAAAAAAATACGTCTTTAATTCCGTCTTTGATTTGGCAATTGAACAAAGAATTTATGACGGAATATTTCCATCTTAGAATTTGAGATTCTAAGACGGAATCAAAGATGGATTTTGAAATTTTTTTATTTGTTTTCAAATCCGTCTTTAATTCCGTCTCAAAATTAAAAAAAATTCTGACAGAAACAAAGACAGAAATTTAAAATTTTTTTAACTAAATAAAAAAAATTGCTAAGAACTTTTAAGAAAATAATTGAAGAAGTTTTCAATTTACGAATAGTTTCAAGTTTAAACTTTTCTTCTCTTCTTAAACATTTTTTTTTTACTTAACAAAATCCCCAAATTGAAAATTCGTATGAAAGACTTCTCTTCTCTTCTTTTCCAACTCGCCGGTGCGCCGCCGATCAATAACTCACCGATGTGCTGCCGAAGTTGAAAAGACTCCTCGCTCCTCTCCCCGAAGTTGAGTTTAGACTGCAGTTTGCATGTGGATTTAGAATGTATTTCAGCTGTTTGTGGGTGGAGGAGAAGATAAAATCGTAGTAGGAAAAACGTTGGTTTCTCCTTTGCTCATTCTGGCTGTAAAAATCGATTTTGTGGCGTTGAACTTGATGAAACATGTTTCCTGCTGTTGATCCATCTATTTCTCTGATGGCAAGAAGTAGTTCTGGTGGTGTTATGTTAATCTTCTCTTTCTCTTCTCGTCGGTGCACTGTCATCAACAACTCGTTGGTGAGCTGCCGAAGCTGAAAGAATCTTTGCTTCTCTCTTCAGAGTGAACGAAGTGGATCGCACAACTATATGCGGGTGGAGGAAAAGAGCAGATCGAACAAAAAAGGTTGGCTTCTCTTTTACTCAGTTCTGGCAGTAAAATTCCCTCTTCATTTTTTTCCTCCTTTCCCCCTCTTTTTTACCTTCCTGATCCAAGTAGTTAGGGCCAAGTTTAATGTTGAAATGGATTCCTGATTTCTACTTTTACAAGTCGCAAGTTTTTGTATATAATCATATAATCTGATGATTGAGTTTAGGTTGCAAATTATTTTATATATAATGTCGTTAGAGCTCAAGAATTTAGTGTCCAGAACACTATGATTAGCTGTTTTTGAAATTAGGGGAAATGTTTGAGTGTGCCTGCGACTTGTTTGATAAATTGCTTGAATGAGACTTGGTTTTTTTGCTTTGATGAGCTTTCGTGTTTCAGATTGAAAATTAAAAATTTTTTGGTATTAAGTCTCAGTGTTAAAGAGAAAGTCTTTAAAGAAAGAGAGGAGATTGTGTCGTAGAGATCATGATTCTTGATGTGGTCCGAATCTCTCAGTTTCTTGGGGTCTGGGTTCTTGAATTTGTTTTGACGACTTGATATCTAAGTTGAAACCGTAGCTGTTACACTATAATTGGAATATGTTTTGACGACTTGATTGATAATTGGTTTTTTGATATGGTAATGTGTACACACACTATTTTTTATTTGGAAAAAGGAGGACCACTATGACATGTTGATGCTTATTGTTTGATGGCTGCAAATTATTTGCCCAGCATAATGACCTTTTTTCATGTAAAAAGTTTTTTACTGATTATATATATAATGCGTGGAGTACTATCAGTTGTTAATATAGTGTTGATGCAGGAATAAGGAAATTCAATTTGTAGCTATTGATCAAAGTAGGCCCTTTCAGAACAAGCTCCTTTTGACCTTGTGTTACATAAGGTGACCTCTGCTTGTGTTACGTAAGGTGAGTCACTCAATGACAGTTATAATTTTTAACTATAATTTCTATCATTGTTTGTGTATATGATTTCTCTCATTATAATTTTTTAACTATAATTATATATGATTCTCTCATTATAATTTTTATCTGTTGAACTAGAAATCTTATTTTGAACCAATGCATAGTTAATTTTGTATTACAGCATTAGCCACTTGAACTTCACTAATTTTGAAATTCTTTGTTGATTTTGCTCAGTATGTTTATTTACATATATAGATTTGCATGTTCTTTTCTGGTATTTTGTTGCGTATTTGATATTAGTTGGAGCTTGTACCTTCTTTTGTTGGGACATTACATGTAATGCTTAGTATTAATATCATTTTTACTCACTTTTTTTTGTTTTCTGTTTGTGTTATTGACTTCTACTACACTAAAATGTATTTGGATTGACCAATTTTTTCTTTATTGCATTTTCAAATTTTAGTTGCTGATCAAATTGTGGTTTAGATGCTAGCAATTGTGGAATAGGACTATAAATGGATATGAAAATTCTAGTTGTTGTTTTGTTAATTTGAACATCTATATATGACACCCGGTACAACATCTACTTGGCCTGTTATTGACATAATTTTTAGCCTACTCACCAAGTTTTTACACTCTTGATATCTCGACAGGTTCTAAGGAGGAGTGGAGCTTGAAATATATGAATCTTTGAGCTGAAAAAGTTCTGGAAGAAATCTTGTGCAACTTTGGGTATTATTGATTGTAAAGTAAATTAAACAACATTGGGAAAACTTATAAATAGTGATTATCCTAGGATTTAAGTAAAAAGTGGAAGCTCTTGGACAATGTGGTATTTCAAGCATTTCTATGCTTGTATTTGGTATAGTACTTGTGAACATCAAGAATTTTATTTTTCTTGATAGACAATCATTGTGTTCTGCACACTTCCATTTTAAGTATATTAATTGGTTCCTTCATCCTCTATATGGTTTTCTGCAAATAGTTAATGCTTGTTAAATTTATTATCAGTTGTGTGTATATTTTGTCCAGATATTTTGGTCTCATTTTGTTTAAAAAAAAAATTATTAGGGATTCAATTGAAAATGTTGTCCTGCCCCTTCATCTACAAAATTAGAGATGGATTCAGAGACAGAATCAGCCGCATATCAGAGACGGAAATAAAGATGAAAAAGAAACAACCAAGGATAAAAGAGACGGATTTTGAGACGAATTAAAGATGGATATAAAACGAACTGTTTGAGTGGTGTTGTTGTACAAAGACAGATTTATAACGAGGATACATTCTGTCTTAAAGGCCAATTATGACGGCATCAGCGAACGGAATGCAGCCATTGGACTTTCAACTATGGGTTTTTTGATGATTTTTCCGTCTTTGATATTATTAGCGAAAAATATAGGCTACGGAGACGGACAGAGTCTCTGAAAAACCTTCTTTTCTTGTAGTGGGGGTCTTGCCACCATGATGTTGAGTTTGGTATAAGGTTTAATTGTGATTGTGTAGCGCAATAAAATTGTGCACTTATGCTTTGGAGCTCTCATACTGCCAATGTCTAATCACTCACACAACAAAGATTCCGCACCAGGTTGCGCGAATTAGAGTAAGTACATTTTTGGTGATGATATCAGAGTCTCAACTATGTAATCGTATACTATTCTATACTGGAGCTGTGGATCAAGCACGTAGGTTTCTCAAATAAGTATATAGTTCTATGTTTCACCGTTTATACAATTATATGTGATTGACAAGGTGGCATTATAGAATTATTGGAGCAGTATATTTACATTGGGTTTTGAACATATGAGTAAACTCCTTTGATTTTACTAAAAGCACAAAAAAATCCAAACCTATATTCACTAAATCACTAGATGTAGTCTTAAGCCCAATAATATTTTGCATCATAATCAAAGACTGCTTATAATTACATGCACTAAAAATGACGCAAGTATATTTCTAAGCTTCGCAACTGAGTCTACAAACTATATAATTTTCATTGTTATCTCTGTTTTTTAGTTTTGTTTCTTTTTTTTTTTTTGCATGAGCAATGTATTATTTTCATGAGCTTGTGCGATCTTATAACCGTTTATAAATCTTATGGTTCCACACTTTGTAGACATAGACATTTCTCAGTCTGTTCATCAATGTAACATTACAACCCCTAAAACTCTTTTTACACAAGATCTTATTTAGCAGATATTAGACTTTGAATATTTCTTATAATTACTTATTTTTTTCACTCAAAATAACAAACTATGTCACCTATTGATCAATGCTATTGTTCACAACATATAATGATTTGATGGGCTCAGTAACAAAAGTGTAAATTAGGATTATTAGTTTTTTTAGAAAAAGTGATGTTATATGCGATGTCACTGTCACTATTTTTAAACTTGAGTATATACGGATGCACTGAGCTTTGTTCATCGAACTTTGACATCTTAAACGCTAATTGACCCAGCAAGCTAGTTGCACACACTTGCACTATTATTTCCTCACAGCCTTGATCTTTGTCATTCTTGGTAAACTTCAAGGTTCTTTTGGTTAAAATTGCATGTTATCGAGGAACAGTCGAAGCGAGAGAAAAGACTAATTCACCTAATTCTTATATCTATTTGTTATACTGTAAAATATCAATAAATACAAAGTAATTTACATATTTATCAGTTAGGGAGTTTAATTACACTATTATAATCCAATTGGATTGGCACATGCAATCACATGGAATAAGTGTATACACACTCCCAACCCTCCCAGTCAACAACAATGAGAATGTTGAGATTTTCATTCTTTAAATTCATTCATTTCACTTATATTAAAGAAAAAATTCAACCATCATCTGATTGAATACAATACACAGTAGCTCGACAATCCACATAACATCACCATTATCCACCCAATCCATAAAAATGAACATAGGGAAAATACACACAGTATATATCTTATATTTCCTTCATTCGTTATCAACTAACCATATTGTCCTCACCATCTACAATAATTCCTCCAAATCAAATGCAAGTACAGTCAGTACATCACAACAATGCACTTCCTCTCATTTTCGTCTCAGTCCAAAAATACTTAAAAGCTGTACACCAGTATAAACTATGAGTATAATCCAGTAAAATCCCCTATAATTGTTCTCCACCATCCTCCAAACAGTATGAGATATCCAAACCTCCTTCTATCTACCTTCGCAACCAATCCTTCCCATTATCAGCTATCTCTACTGGTTTCTCTTTTATTCTTAGAATCCTCTTCTGTGCGGTCTGAGCTCTAAATTTTCAAGCTCAAATAAAAAACCGTGTGCAATTTTCAGTGCCCCCTTCTACTCAATGACTGTTTAGATAAGAACCACTACTTGCGGCTATCTTGTCTTTTACTTATTCATAAAAATTTCTGATACATATTAATAAACGCTATACAACAGCGCTGAGTAAATATTTATTTCATGGTGCCAGCGCGTGTCACACGCCACCTCTATTCATAATACTGTGTATTGACTTTTCATCTACGATAAAAGAATTACAGTCAGAGATCCATATAATTTCTGCGAATCTGGTATAGTATAGACAACCAGTTCTACCATATTTCACACATTTTTCTTTTTACAGCGAGATATCCATAATCCTCTTATAAAATATTACGTTACCAGAGCAAAGTAATGACAAAACTCACCTAGCCCCATGCGTCACACTTATACGTCATCCACAGTTGTGGATCAATAGATTCACGTATTTGCATATAAGCAAAACACAACACAATAACAAAACATATTAAGCATCTTTAAAATATGGTACAATAGTTGTTTAATAAACACTACCACAGTCAATACTACTAATTTACACAAAAAGTATACTATGCACACTATAACTGTTCGTGCAGCAAAATATATAGGCCACCATAAATTCCATTAAGGAGTGATACTACACAAAGTGATAAGAGTAAGAGACAATCCAAAAATAGGCCATGGCCACAATACAAACATAAAGAACTGGGGGCATCCACACAACAACAAATAAATAAATTGAAGTTTATAAATGTTAACTGTATGCATCTATATAACATGAAAATATGGTACCAACTATTATCAGATTGTCACATGATATTTTTTTAAAAGTAAAATGATTCATATTCTTAAGAGAGCGATTATATTTTATAAAGAGTTGTTTATTAGCACGGATAATTAATATGTGACAATAAACTTATGCATTGAAATTGTCAGTGAATGTCAATTGGTGACACGTTTAAAGTGACAATCTAAGTGACAACAAAAATTACTGTCACTTGGTGTATTATCATTCTTTTGTCAAAATTATCATTATAACAAAGATGTCGTCGTTAATTATTAATATTAGTAACTACATGTTACGAATTCTTACTCATTAATAGTTATATAGTGATAAATCAAAACCTTTGTCCACGTAACATTTGTTTTAAATAACGACTTTAAATTTGTTATTATAGTCGTAACGATGTTTGGTTGTTATCGGTCGGTCACTACAACACCCATGCCACAAAAAGATTTTATTAGCTAAACAATAATTGATTTGAAATTTTATGAATTTAATGTAAATTACAAAAAGTTTGTCTTAAAACTTACTTCATATGCTTTTAGGAAGATAGGCGAGATGCTCTTTGATGGTATTTTAGAGCCTTACTTGTGTCTACGCAAGCTTGTTTAGCTGAGAGCGGCCATTAAATGTTATCGGCAACCCTATATATACACAAAACGTTTGGCACCCATTGATAAGATTAAACTCATTACATTAATAAAGTTGAAAAAAATGATTTTGTACATAACCAATAAATAGCCAAAATATTACCTTTTCAGTAATGTTATTAGGAGGCGATCTCTGTGGTCATATGTATTTTTCTTTAGATACAACCAATGATCATATAATCGCTTTGGAACACTCCAGCAACCATGATAAAGAAGTCCTATATAAAGAAGAGAACAATGTTAGATTAATTAAAAATAAATTAAAAAATTATCTTAAAAATTCATTATTTCTGTAAATAATAGTTTAGTATATAAATGATCGATTAGGTCTTAATTTGACAATTTTCATAAATAAGTGAATTAGAACCTCTTACACGCATCTCTGTCCGATTGGGTTTTTTTCTTTACGATAATATACAACCTAATAGACACCATATTTATAACTAATAAACAGCATTACTAATAAATTAGTGAGATATTAATATATAATGAAGGTTTATATTTTGCCTGCAGACCCGAAGCTAGTGCCTCATTTATTTTTTATCAGACACGTTCCAAAAATCTGCCATCTTAGAATATTGTATAGGTCGTGTCAAGGCTGTCATGCTTCTTAATGGATCAACTTTGAGAGAGAGAATTATCGTGCACTTGCATATACCAATAATATGATTTTTTTTCGCGCCAATCTTGTTTTTATATTGCGTGTGAAAATAGTAATCATCCACATATGACTGATGCCATACGCTACTATAAAATATATCAAATACACATATAACGCTCTATATTAATCTACACTGCATAGCACTACATTTGATTTGTTTTTTTTTTTATGTACAATAAAATGAGAACAATTTTACCCTCGTATGTTTTTAAAATGGAAGTAATTCACGCTCCTTAGACAGGGGTAAACTGTTTCATTGTAAAAAGTACAGGAAGATAAAATTATTAATTTTTTTTATATATATAAAGGGATAATTTGTTCATTTTTAATATCACAAGTGGGTAAATTGCTATTGCGCGATGCCACTTCTTATGGGTAAAATGAATATTTACTTACAACTATAGATAACATGTTGAATCTGCAGCGTAGCCCAACACCTGGAGGTCCCTGCTCATTAGCAACAAAATCTGCGGTGTAGTAAATTTCAAACCCCGAAAAATCAATGGAATGTTGAGGCTTGTGTTTCCCTTGTCTGAGAAAGGCACAATGTGGCCTTAGCATTATCCATGCAATACTTGTGGAAATTGAACCATATATACAGGTTCCAGAAAAAACCTGAAATTAAAGTGTGAAAGAATTCCTTCATGTCATGTATGAATTAAGACATGTCAAGTTAAATAAACTTGACCAACCGCCTATCATAAAATCGTAGGACTCTTTTGACAGAATGATCCCTCAAAACTTTTTGAAAAGGATAATTGGCAACATGAAGGTTAAGAAGCAATTCCTTATTCTTGCCTTCTTGAAATTACTACACCAAAAGTTGGAAATTAAATGTTAACGGAAGCTAGCTAATTTAATTGGTTAATTCTTAATTCATACGAAAATTTTTTTGTCCGCACCTGGTTCGGGCCGATCAAGCCAACATCACAAAGCAAGTGGTATCAGCTTTACTCTGTAATTGGTCACTCTTTACCTAAAGTGTACACCAAATTACATAGCAAGTGGTATTGCACTTGCCATGTAATTGACCAAGTTGATCCGAGTTGTTCTGGACAAGAATTTTCCTAATTCATACTATATTATCATACCGT
>JACGWL010000453.1:0-12585 GCA_034509725.1 Sesamum angolense
AATGAAAAACTGATATGGAGAATATGAGAGAGAGAGAGAGGCACGAAATATGTGAGGTTTTGAGGCTAGTATGTGTTGTGTGTGTGGCTAGGGTTTTATGAAGGTATATATATGACCTAGTCATACACATACTAGGAGTCCTAACCTAGTTAGGGCTCCAAAAACAACCATCCTAACCCTAGCCCCTTTATGCACGAAATTTTGCATATTAAATCAGCCAAAGACCTTCCAAAATTGTCCTCATTGACTTAGCCAGGTCTAACCAAGGCCTTGGGCTTGTATTTAATGAACCGGGCTCGATAGGATCAAGCCCACGTCTTATGGACTTATATTAAATCTAATTTAATCATAAGCCCAACATTAAACTCCTTATCTTTTAATCTAATTAAAAGATCCAAGCCCATGCTCTCTCTTTCAATTTATAAATCCAATTTATAAATTGGATCAAGCCCAATAAAATTAATCCAATTAATTTTACTAGCTAACTTGAAATTCTAATTAATCCAATTAATTTAATTTCAAGTCATCCATCCAATGGATTGGTATAAATAAATGATCCAATCATTTATTCTCTCCAAAGATTAATTTAATCCAATTAAATTAATCTAACTCTTCTAGAATTAATTTCAAATTAATTCTATCCCACTACAGTGGTAGGGTGTGACTCTTTAGGTTCACCCTTCAGCTAGACTTGGGCATGTGTGACCAACACAATTAATTAAATTTAATTTAATTAATTATTTCCGATTATCCTATAACCGGAAATGGCCCGTTACCATGGGTGGTTGTCTAGCAACAGTCCATGGCACTAGAGACTAGGTGAATGTTGGTGTGAACATTTAGGCTCCAAATCCATACGAGTACGGTCCTACTGTCAACCGTCTCCTGCCTTAGTCTAGGGCATGGAATTGGGTGTCGGTTCCCATCCTTGACTAGGCAGCTATGCTTAACACTCGAGATGCGTTTTTACTCTACTAATCCGATCTAGGAAACCTATCCCTGATCGATCAATCGCTTTGGCCAAAGACTTTTAGAGTCTAAACCATCTCAAGGTGCATAGGAGAACTCTCTGTCATTAATGACAGGGGACAGATCCTCTCTTGGAATCCACCGTCCTCGCTACATACTCCGAGTGCACTGGATAAGGCTTATGATGACCATGCTTCATGACACAGCTACCGCTTGCCATATCCAAGATACAGTCTTCGTATGCACGTGACTGCCAAGATTCCTCAAGTCAGAGGACTAATTCTCATGCTATCGGAACCGGGAAACCCAGTCATACCGAGCAAGCCTTAAGAGGCTTCAATATGACGATTCCCGCGAGTCACTTCAGTCAGTTGACTACCTTGCCAACTAACCCACTAAAACTGCACAGACGACCTACGTCTCCTGCCGACGAAACACGGCTGCAGTACTTAGTGCAAGTCTTCATAGGATCCTCGATGCCCAATCTCGAGGTCCTCGACTTGGAACGTTCTAGACCGACCCTTAGGAGTTGGTTTCATAGCTGCCGAACATATGCGCAGCCCAACTCCACGGGTTAACCATTCAGTGGTAAGCACAACGAAATATATTGCCATCTTGATTAATTCTTACCATATTCACCAATCTAATAATATTTAATAAAGATTGTCGAATGGAAAACAACCAATCCAATTGGCTTTTGGTCACCCATTCCAACAGATCACAAAGCCCTAGGACTGAATGTATGGTTTATTTTCTGTTGGATTGGGGACTGCGTGCCTCTTAATTTTTCTCTTAACTCACTCGTTTTTAGCTTTGGAATTATGAGGCTTGCTTTCTCCCTCTCTTTGTACTTCCCTCAACTGTTGATTGAGGTTTCTCAATTTTATGATGTAATGAGAGTAGATAGGAGGTGAGGATATTTATTTTTTGTAAATAAAATGTAAGGATGGCAGGCCCAAGGAGATGAAGGCCCATGGAAGAGGTCATCGGATGGCCCATGGAGGATCCATGGAGAAGAGGCCCGATGGAGAGCCCAAGAGAATAAAGAGGAATTTATAAGGCCCATTGTCTGTTAATGGGTTAAAAAACTTGTAATAGTGTAGGCCCACCCTTAGACTGACCATAGATCCACTGCGGGCTCAGTGGATCGCATAGGTTTTGGGCTTGTGATCATCCAACAGGGGCGTGCTAGGCTTTATTTTGTATGCGATGCATTTTTGTTTAATGCGTTAATATATTGGATATATTGATCATGCAAAATACTAATTGTGATGAGGTCTCGGTCATATTATAACAAACTCTCACTTGGTTAGACCAAGTTTAAATATTAGACCCTTAAAATAGAAAGAAAAACAAATGGCTTGTTATTCCATATATTCCATCCACAGTAATGTAGTGAGGAAGTCAATTTCACCCACACGTGGTATCACGAGTCGTGACACGTTTGGACTGAAATGAAGCTGCACTGTTACTGTGAACGAAGTGAATACACACCTATTTCCCCGTCTCACGAGTCGTGGGGGGCGATAGTGTGTGCTATGATTCGGTTGATGGATTAGGACTAACACCAAACGATGTAATTTCCGTGCCTTCCATCCGCAGTAATGTAGTGAGGAAGCTGATTTCACCCGTACGTGGTCTCACGAGTTGTGGCACGTTTGGATTGAAACGAAGCTGCATTATTATTGGGAACAAAAAGACTAGACATCTATTTTCTTGTCTCACGAGTCGTGGGGGTAGATAGTTTGTGTATGATTTGGTTGATGGGTTGGGTCTAACATCAAGTAATGTGATTCGCTTGGAGTCCTCGGAATCACATGGAAAATATGAGGCAAAATAACTTAGGGATCTCGTAGGACGAGAATGGTATTGGATACCTTCCAGAAGGCTATTACCATGTGAATCGTAAAAGCGGGGCATGGAAAATTTCTCTTGTGGACCTCAAGCCCACTAGGAAAAGGTTTCCCGAAACCCCATTTGAGAGTGATGGGCTTTTGTAGAATTAGTGGGAGGGTTAAGGACTGAAGTCCAAGTCCTTAACTTGAACCTAATACTGTGATAATCTGCGAATATTTTCTGTTTATTATAGATGTCTCAGAATCCACTTAATGAAGGCAATTGATCGGCCCGGGAAGCGCGGCGGAAGCGCAATAATTGAAAATTTCAATAATTAAAGAAAATAAATATCCGATCAAGGGGTGTACCCTTGATCTTTCCCCGGGCGTTCGGTGTAATATAAATAATACGTAGGCCATGAATCAAAGAAAAAACAAAAATAGAACAACAGAAATGCAAAAACAGAACATTACCATTGTTGTTTTCTAGCTCGGCTTCAAGCGTTGATTCCAATTGGTCTCCTTGATCCTAGATCTCGATCTGGAGATCCTCCAAAGATTAACACACCACCACTAAAAGGATGTGGTGATTTTGTGCTAGCAAAAACACCACAAAAGTGCAAGAACCAAAAACGCTATTGATTAACGTTTGGTTTCTTGAATTTTCTTTTGAATTCTAAGATCTTGAGAGAGTTTTTTGGAGAGGGTGAGAGTAAAATTTCGTGGGTTGAAGTCTAGCTGCTGCTAGGGCTAGGGTTAGAGTGTTTTTAGAGCTATTTATATGACCTAGTCATAGTATAGCAAAGAGTCATGACCTAGCATGACTCCTACACCTAAAAACCACATCTAAGCCACCTTATGACCAAGTTTGGTGCACCCTAGGCACCAAACTCGGCCATACACACTCCAAGGAGGGGTTTGGATCCTCCTTAAGCTAGCCATGGTCCAATCAAGGCCTTGGGCTTGTATTTTAATGGATCGGGTTTGATTAAATAAATTAAAACCAAGCCCATGTCAAATGGACTTTTAATAAACCTAGTTTAATTTATAAGTCCAACATTAAAATCCCTTAATCCAATTAAGAGATCCAAGCTCCTTTTAACTCTCCATTAATTTATGAATCTAATTCATAAATTGGACCAAGCCCAATAAAATTAATCCAATTAAGAATTTCAATTAATCCAATTAATTGAATTTCAAGTTATCCATTCAATGGATTGGTCTAAATAAATGATCCAATCATTTATCCTCTCCAAGAATTAATTTAATCCAATTAAATTAATCCGGCTCTTTTGGAGTTAATTCTAAATTAACTTCATCCCACTATAGTGGTAGGGTGTGACTCTTTAGGTTCACCTTCAGCTAGACTTGGGCGTGTTTCCAACACAATTAATTAAATCTAATTTAATTAATTATTTCTGAATATCCCATAAGCAGAAATAACCCGTTACCATGGGTAGTTGTCTAGCAACAGTCCATTGCACTAGAGACTAAGTGAATATGGATGAATGTTTAGGCAACTGAATTCATACGGATAAGGCCCTTCCATCAACCGTCTCCCGGCCTTAGTCTAGAGCATGGAATTTGGGCGTCGGTTCCCATCCTGGACTAGGCATCTGTACTTAATAACTAGAGACTACCCGTTTGCCCTACTGAATTATCACGTGGAAACCTATCCCACTTATTCAGTCACTGTGGACACAGATTTTCATGGAAACGTGTTTCAGAGCGTATGGGAGATCCTACTGTCACGATATTGACAGGGGATGGATTCCTTCTTGGAACACACCGTCCTCAATACACATTCTGACTGCACTAGATAAGGCTTATAACATCTGTATCTTTCTAAACATACATTGTTCGCCAGGTCTAAGCTACAGCCATCATGTGCATGTAACTGCCATGGTTCGTCAAGTCCTAGGACTAATCTCGTAATATCAGAGCCGAGAATCCCAGTCATACCGACCAAGCCTTAGGAGGTTTCCATATGACGATTTCCGCGAGTCAGTTCAGTCAGTCGACTACTTTGCCAACTAACCCACTAAAACTGCATGGACGACCTACGTCTCCTGCCAACGAAACATGGCTACAGTACTTAGTGCAAGGATCTATAGGACACTCGATGCCCTGTCTCGAGGTCCTCAACTTGGAATGTTCCAGACTATTCCACAGAGGTTTGTTTCATAGCCGCCATCCAATGCGCAGCCCAACCCCTTGGATTTGGTCGTTTGGTCTGTGGGTTTTATCATGCAATTAAATATTAACATAATAAGTAAACACAACAAAGAATCAAGCGATAGTATGAATATTATATTTATTCAAACACATAAATATTATGTTACCTCAAAATTGTCAAAAATAGTTTACAAAAGCCCAATCCGATTGGCTTTCTGATCACCTAATCTAACAATCTCCCACTTGACCTAAAACCAATCACTCATTTGCCTCAAGACCATCTTCCCAAGATGTTGTGCATGAGCGATTTGTGACATGGGCTTTGTCAGCGGATCTGCTGTATTTTCTGTTGAGCTGACTCGGTCCATTCGAACGTCACCTCTTCCCATCATCTCTCTAAGCAGATGGTATAGTCTAAGAATGTGTTTGGATCGGTGATGAGATCTCGGTTCCTTTGCTTGCACTATAGCCCCGTTGTTATCACAAAAGATAACTACTGGCTCGGCAATGCTAGGTACCACACCCAACTCTTGGATGTAGTTTTTCATCCAAACCGCCTCCTTAGCCGCTTCTGAAGCCGCTATGTACTCAGCTTCCATGGTGGAATCAGCTGTGGTATCCTGCTTGGAACTCTTCCAAGCCACCACACCACCATTAAGCTTGAATACAAATCCCGACTGTGATTTTGCATCATTATCATCCGACTAGAAGCTAGCACCGCTAAAGCCTTCCAGTATTAACTCTCCACCGCCGTAGACCAAGAACACATATTTAGTCCTTCTTAGGTACTTAAGTATGGTCTTGACTGCAGTCTAGTGCGCTTTTGCAGCACACGCCTAATATCTGCTTGTTACACTCAAAGCGTAAGCGATGTCAGGCCTAGTACACAGCGCAGCATACTGAATGCTGCCTACGACTAATGTATAGGGGATGTCCAACATCCTTTTAAGTTCCTCATCAGTCTTAGGAGACTGCTTCTTGGGCAGCTTAACCCCATGTCTCCTCAGAAGGAATCCTCATTTGGAGTGTTCCATTTTGAACCTTTTCAAGACTTTCTCAACATACGAGTTTTGGGTCATTCCTAATATCCTTTTAGATCTATCCTTAAAGATTTTGATCCCGAGGATGTATGAATCCTCACCCAAATCCTTCATGGAGAATTGAGTGGATAACCTGTTGGAATGGGTGACCAAAAGCCAATTGGATTGGCTGTTTTCCATTCGACAATCTTTATCAAATAATATTAGATTGATGAATATGGTAAGAATTCATCAAGATGACAATATGTTTCGTTGTGCTTACCACTGATATTGAACGGGATTTCAATATCACAACGAAATACCCAAATATCGAAAGGTTAACCCGTGGAATTGGGCTGTGCATAAGTTTGGCAGCTATGAAACCAACTCCTAAGGGTCGGTCTGGAACGTTCCAAGTCGAGGACCTCGAGATTGGGCATCGAGAGTCCTATGGAGACTTGCACTAAGTACTGCAGCCGTGTTTCGTCGGCAGGAGACGTAGATCGTCTGTGCAGTTTTAGTGGGTTAGTTAGCAAGGTAGTCAACTGACTGAAGTGACTCGCGGAAATCGTCATATGGAAGCCTCTTAAGGCTTGCTCGATATGACTGGGATTCCCGGTTCCGACAGTACGAGAGTTAGTCCTCTGACTTGAGGAATCATGGCAGTCACGTGCATACGAAGACTGTATCTTGGATATGGCGAGCGGTGGCTGTGTCATGAGGCATGGTCATTGTAAGCCTTATCCAGTGCACTCGGAGTATGTAGCGAGGACGGTGAATTCCAAGAGAGGATCTATCCCCTGTCACCATGTGACAGAGAGTTCTCCTATGCACCTTGAGATGGTTTACACTCTAAAAGTCTTTGGCCAGAGCGATTAATCGATCAGGGATAGGTTTCCTAGATCGGATCAGTAGAGTAAATGCATCTCGAGTGTTAAGCATAGCTGCCTAGTCAAGGATGGGAACTGACACCCAATTCCATACCCTAGACTAAGGCCAGGAGACGGTTGACAGTAGGACCGTACTCGTATGGATTCGGAGCCTAAATGTTCACGCCAACATTCACCTAGTCTCTAGTGCCATGGACTGTTCCTAGACAACCACCCATGGTAACGGGCCATTTCCGGTTTTGGGATAATCAGAAATAATTAATTAAATTAAATTTAATTAATTGTGTTGGTCACACATGGCCAAGTCTAGCAGAAGGGTGAACCTAAAGAGTCACACCCTACCACTATAGTGGGATAGAATTAATTTGGAATTAATTCTAGAAGAGTTAGATTAATTTAATTGGATTACATTAATCTTTGGAGAGAATAAATGATTGGATCATTTATTTATACCAATCCATTAGATGGATGACTTGAAATTAAATTAATTGGATTAATTAGAATTTCAAGTTAGCTAGTAAAATTAAATGGATTAATTTATTGGGCTTGGTCCAATTTATAAATTGGATTTATAAATTGAAAGAGAGAGCATGGGCTTGGATTTTTTAATTAGATTAAAAGATAAGGAGTTTAATGTTGGGCTTATGATTAAATTAGATTTAATATAAGTCCATAAGACGTGGGCTTGATCCTATCGAGCCCGGTTCATTAAATACAAGCCCAAAGTGTTGGTTAGACCTTGGCTAAGTCAATGAGGACAATTTTGGAAGGTCTTTAGCTGATTTAATATGAAAAATTTCGTGCATAAAGGGGGCTAGGGTTAGGATGGTTGTTTTGGAGCCTAACTAGATTAGGACTCCTAGTATGTGTATGACTAGGTCATATATATACCTTCATTAAAACCCTAGCCACACACACAACACATACTAGCCTCAAAACCTCACAAATTTCGTGCATCTCTCTCTCTCCCATGTTCTCCATATCAGTTTTTCATTTGGTCTTATTGATCAAAAGGAAAAACGAAATAAAGATCAAAACACGTTAATTCATAGCGATTGTTTTGATCTCCATCTCTTCTGTGGAGATTTTGCTAGCACGAAATCTCCACATCCTTTAGTGGTGGTATGTCATTCTTGGGAGGATCTCAAGATCGAGGTCTCGTCGTGGACGGATCCGAAAATGGAAACGAAGAGGAGACAACGCTTGTAGCCGTACGAGAAAAACGACAAAGGTAAAACTTCATTTTTTTGCTCCTTCTATTTTTTCTCGTATTTCTTGGCCTATGTTTTATTTTTTATACACCGAACGTCCCGGAAAGATCAAGGGTACACCGCTTGATCAGAATTATTCACGTTAATTAAGCTTGTTTTACCATTTTTCGATTATTCGCGCTTCCGCGGCGCTTCCCGGGCCGATCCGCTTCCTTCATAACCATGCTTTAGTGTCCCCCAACATTTTGATATCATTTCCAATGAGCAAAATATCGTGCACATAAAGCACTAGGAACAAAACAGAGCTCCCACTAACCTTCTTGTACACACAAAGGTCAAAGTCATTTTTAACGAAATCATAGCCCCGTATGACTTCATCAAAATGTATGTTCCAACTTTGGGAAGCTTGCTTTAAGCCATAAATGGATCTTTTGAGATGGCAGACCTTCTGCTCTTTTGCTACTACCGTGAATCCCTCCGGCTGATCCATATAGATCTTTTCCTCAACGAAACGGTTAAGGAAAACTGTTTTCACATTCATCTGCCATATTTCATAGTCATACCATGCTGCTATGGCAAGCATAATCCGTATGGATTTGGCCATGGCTACGAGCGAAAAGGTTTCCTCAAAATCGACACCAGGTCGTTGAGTATATCCTTTTGCCACAAGCCTGGCTTTGAAGGTTGTCACCTCCCCATCAGCTCCAGTCTTACGTTTATAGACCCATTTACACCCAACGGGTGTGACGCCCTTAGGTCGGTCCACTAACGTCCAAACTTGGTTTGAGATCATGGAGTCCATTTTGGATTTCATGGCTTCAAGCCACTTTCCCGAATCGATGTCCGACATCGCTTCTCCATAAGTCTTAGGATCATTGTCCAACTGACCGGTCACGCCTAAAAAACCATACCTCTCAGGAGGCTGTGGCACTCTAGCTGACCTACAGAGAATAGGAACATTATCAGTGGAAACATCAAGCGCAGACGATGTCCCTGCATTCGACTGAGGTGCCTCACTTGATTCCTCAAGGAGCAATTCATCGCGTCGAGTATCTGTTGGAAAACCTCTTTCCAAGAACACTGCATTCCTTGAGACAAATACCTTTTGCTCAGTTGGGTCATAAAAATAATACCCTACAGTTTCTTTTGGATAACCTATGAGCCCAAACTAGACCTTGAATCCAGCTTGTCTCCCACTAGCCTCTTGACGTATGCAGGGCTACCCCACACTCTCAAGTACTTATAGGAACCAGGCTTGCCGTGCCATATCTGATATGGCATTTGGGCCACTGTCTTGGATGGTGCTATGTTTAATAACCTCGCCGCCGTCTCAAGCGCATAACCCCAGAAACATAAGGGTCCGGATCATGTCTAACAGAGTCCGATTTCTCCTTTAAGCCACGCCATTTAGATGAGCCGTCCCAGGAGGTGTCCACTGAGAGACTATACCGTTTTCCTTTAGATAATCTATGAATTCACCACTTAGATACTTTCCACCTCGGTCCAACCGAAGGGTTTTAATTTTGCGACCAGTTTGGTTCTCAACTTCAAGCCTGAATTCTTTGAACCTCACAAAGGCCTCAGACTTGTACCTCATTCAGTAAACATAACCGTACCGTGAATGATCATCAGTAAATGTTATGAAGTAGGAGAACCCACCTCTGGCCTGAGTATTCAGTGATCCACAGACGTCTGTATGGATCAAATCCAATAGACCATTGGCGAGCTTACTTTGTCCAACAAAGGGCTTCTTAGTCATCTTCCCTTTCAAACAGGACTCACAGGCTGGTAGGTTATCAAAATTGTCTATTTCTAGACTCTTTGAGTCCACCAACCTCTTCATCCTATCTTGAGAGATATGTCCTAGCCTTGCATGCCAAATCTGTGAATTTTCAAGATTTTTCTAATTTTCGTTTGTTTTGAGCAGTCATGATCCAATCAGACCTTTGCAGAATGTGAAGACCATTATTTAGCTTACCCGGCAGATGAGAAGAACCATCTTTCATCAAATAAAAGCAATTTTTATTAATCAAAAACTCAAAACTAGCATTGTCTAACAACGGAATGGAAATGATGTTTTTATCATGGTAGGTACAAAATAACAATCCTTTAATTCTAGCCTAACACGATCACTAACAACTAACTTGATGATTCCTACAGCTTAAGCTGCGACAGCCTTGTCATCACCAAGCCTAAGAACCACTTCATCTTTACTTAGCTTTCTGCTTCTTTGTAGCACCTGCAAATCATTGCATATGTGAGCACCACAACCGGTATCCAATACCCATGAAGCAGAATTAGTAACCATGTTAACCTCAACAACAAACATACCTTGATCGGAAAATAGATTGGGATAATCCCTCTTCCAATGCCCTTTCTCATGGCAATAGGCGCAAATATCGTTTGCCCTCGACTGCTGTTGAGTACCCATCCTCTTCTTTCCCTTGCCCATTCCCACTGGAGCAATGGGAGTGCTCTTAGCGTCTTTTGTACGATGCGCCTTTGCCTTACCCTTCTTTCTTTTCCAGCGTCCGACCCTCTTGTCTTTCGCCTTAGAGGTTGAAGCCTCTCCTATCAATACTAACGGAGCAGATTTCTTAATCGTTGCCTCGTATTGCACCAACATATTGATCAACTCACTGATAAACTTCTCAAGCCCGTTCATATTGAAGTTGACAATGAATGGATCATAGGATGGAGGAAGTGACTGAAGGATCACGTCAATGTACGTGTCATTCTCAAGCCAGCTTTTAGATCATCGAGCTTTTCCACTAGGGACAGCATCTTGATCCTATGCTCTTGTACAGAGGACCCTTCAGTCCTCTTGGCTCTAAAGAACTCTTTAGTGGCAACATACCTAGTATGCCTATCTGGAATCGCATAAACCTCTTTCATGCGTTGCAGAATTGAGGCGACATCATCCCGCCTATCATATTGCATCTGCACATCGTTAGACATGAAAGCGAGTATGATGCTTCGGACTATGCGGTGGTCAGCATGCCATCTTTCGAACGTCTCACGCTATTCAGATGAGGACCCATCCGGCAATGTCTGAGGAAGCGGCTTATCCATGATATACCCTTGGTTTTCATAATCGAGGACTATCCTTAGATTACGCAGCCAGTCGGTATAATTTGTTCCATTAAACTTATTGTTATCCAGTATCACAGTCAATGGATTCTTAGACATTATATACATAAAATATAAAAGCAGAAAATCAGCAAACGATTATAATATTTAACACAAGTTAAGGACTTGGACTTCAGTCATTAACCCTCCCACTATTTTACGAAAGCCCATCACTCTAAAAAATGGGGTTTCGGGAAACCTTCCTAGTGGGCTTGGGGTCCACAAACGAAATTCCCCATGTCCCGCTTTTACAATTCACATGGAAATAACTTTGTGGGAGGTATCCAATACCATTCTCATCCAACGAGATCTCCAATATCTTTTGCCTCGCCATTTTTGCGTGATTCCGATGACTCCAAGCGAATCACGTTACTTGACGTTAGACCCGACCCATCAACCGAATCATAGTGCAACCTATTGCCCCCCACGACTCGTGAGACAGGGAAATAGAAGCGTATTCACTTCGTTCACAATAATAGTGCAGCTTTGTTTCAGTCCATGCGTGCCACGACTCGTGAGACCATACAAGGGTGAAATTAGCTTCCTCACTACATTATTGTGGATGGAAGGCATGGAAAAACAACCATTTGTTAATTTCCATTTATTAAGGTCTAATATTTTAACTTGGTCCAACCAAGTGAGAGTTCATTTGATATTGACCGAGACCTCATCACACATTAATATTATGCATGCTCAATATTCCAAATGTTAAAGAATTTAAAGAAACACATTACATGCAAAATAAAGATTCTAGCACGCCCCTGTTGAATGATCACAAGCCCAAAAACCTATGCGACCCACTGAGCCCGCAGTGGATCAATGGTCAGTCCAAGGGTGGGCCTATACTATTACAAGCTTTTAACCCATCAACATATGGGCCTTGTAACACCTCTTTATTTCCTCCATCTCCATCGTGGGCTTCGTCCTTCGGATCTCTTCTCCATGTATCTCCGTGGGTCAACCCCATGACCTCTTCCATGGGCCTCCATCATGGGCTTGCTCTTTACATTTCAAAAAATAAATCCCTCTCAACCTATTATACTCTCATTACAACTTACGAGACACCCCAATCAAACGTTGGGGGGAGTACATTAATAGAGAGAAAGCAATCCTTTACAATTCAGGCAAAAAACGATGAGATAAGAAAAAATAAGAGGTACGCAACCAAACAAATAAATAAACCATTCATAAAGTCTATTGGGCTTTGTGACCATCCATGTTAATCCAATTAACACAACAAGCATGTAACTACTCCAAGTAATAATGCTAAACATATGACCTCCAATATCATAAAATTAATTACATATCCATATCCTAAGGAATTATATGAAAAATAATGCAACTTAAATGTGGACAT
>JACGWL010000456.1:0-7500 GCA_034509725.1 Sesamum angolense
AGTTAGTTTTAAATACAGAAACTGTTTTTCTTATATCTCATTATTACAATTTTACAAAATTATCATCCTTGAACCTTAGTATCTCTCGTATATATTATTATAAAAATTATTAAATATCGAAATATCATCTCATCTATCTAAAAAAAATACTAAAGTTCAACGTCTCCTAAGGCATCATAATAATTAATATGACTTACGTAAAATATAAATGGTAAACAGTTTATCCCAAGCACCTGATACAAGTCGAACATCGCTTCTAAGAAATTATAACTTACCAAATTAGCTAAGATGCTTGAATTCTTCCTACTCAAAGCATGTGCTACATTCACCTTTTCAGGATAATAATAAATATTACACTCATTATCCCTGAACAATTCTATTCACCTCATTGGCCTCAAATTTAACTCTACATGGGTCAAACACATTTCAAACTTTATGGCCAATGTAGATCTAAAATCTTTCTCCAGACAACTGCTGGCTCTAAAGCTTCAATGCATATACAGTTGTTGCTAACCCCAAAACTTACATAGGGTAATTTAACTAGTGGATCTTTAATTGACGAGATGCTTGCGAGATCATTTTCCTACTTTGCATTAACTCGCACACTAAATCTTATTTCAGAACATCGGTACAAACACTATAAGATGGTAAAATTAAAATCAGAGTTGATACAAATATCTTCTTTAATTTATCAAAAATACATTGATATTATTCAATCCTGTTAAAAATTACTCCCCTCCTTAACAACGTTATCAAAGGACCTTTAATTATAGAAAAACTCTCAATACATTTCTTATAATACTTAGCTAGTCCTAAGAAACTCCGTACTTCAGTTGCTTTCTTTTTTTTTTTATCAGTACTCTCAATTTCATTATAGCTTTCACCTTTACAAGGTTAAGCAGAACTCAGTTGCCGGATTTTAGATGTCCTAGGGAAACTACATGACTCGCCCAAAATTAACACTTACTTAACCTAGCGTAGAACTCGCTCATTCAAATTTTATTTATGTTCTACCTACTCCTCGATATATTAACATGTCATCTATAAAATTTGCATAGATTGACTCAACTATTCTTAAAATTAATGTTTGATCTATCAACATCATGAACGTCGTCCGTGCACTTGTAATTTTGTGTGGTATTATTAAAACTCATAATGACCATAATGAGTACGAAAAATTATTTAGATATATTATTATATACTATCCTCAATTACCAATTAGCATCCTCATATCAATATTTGAAAAGATTATGGCTTTTTCAACTAGTCTAACAAATAATCAATTATTGATAATAGGTATCTAATTTTTATTATCTTTGTATGTAATTGGTAATAATCAATACACAACCTCATATGACCAACTTTCTTTCTCATGAATAACACTAGTGTTCCCAACAATGAAGTATTTAATTTAATGAATCATCTCTCTAATAATTCTTTTATTTTCCTTTTAAGTTCCTGTAATTCTACTAAAAGTCATTTTGCACAATGCATCCAAAATAGATGTCCTAAAATAATCTCTGTTTCAAAATCTATTTCTCAATGAGGTAGTCTAAGTAGTTCCTTAGAAAAATATAAGGGAATTGTCTGACCATTAGAACATCTGATACATTCGGACTAACCATCATATATAGTATAGTACATTCACTGGATATGCCTCACCCTCTTTTAACTAAATTAGAAGCAATTACGACAAATTAAGTAATTAGATATGACTTATCTTTTTACCTCGATCACTATCTGTATTTGTCTATTAACTTCTAAACCCACTTTCTTTGTTTAAAACCCATCAAAGTGTGATTACTAAATAATAAATCCATTTCTAGAATGACTTCAAATTTCCTAACTTTATCACAACAATATCGGCATATAGTGCGGCATTATCCACTACTACAGGACAAATTCTCACAACTTAACTTTATAACGAGTATTACCCACAGCAAGCATAGATACACATAGATAATGCAATGATTGAATCTAGTTCTCGATGGGTAGGGACGTATTCCTGAAAATGTTGGCAGAGGAGTGAGCCTGCAAACCAATAAGCAAATATCCGGCACTATCTATATATGTACATCAAATATAGTCCAGATGAAATAAGATGAGCAACATACATAAAGTATAATTAATTTAGTTTCATCACAAATAAATTTTATATAATATGCAGTCAAATCAACTTTAATCTCAACATAATTAACTTTATTACACAATACAACCAACTCACAATGAAATAATAAATTAAACTCCTCTTCTCCTAGTCTGCTTATCAGAAGGTGATATAGTATTTTTATCAACTAGCTCAATCTCACCTTTCCACCTTTTATAAGTGGATTACCCCCTTTATAAACCACGAAGGGCCAGCGGTACCGTTTATTTTCTTCCGCAAAGAGCATGGAGGCCGTTATCCATGAAGAGAGCCATTGGGGCCCTTTTTTTTTTCCACGAAGAGCACAAGGCCAATTTTTTTTTTTCCCGAAGAGCCTTTGACCAATCAAAGGGTAATCACATAATAATAATTAAGTTCCATAACCCTCATTTCCACATATCGCCATTCTTGTAAGCAACTAATATCATAAAATCATATATTAACGCACTTTCATTTACCAACACTAACAACACTTCAATCAATAAGTGTAATATTTCATTGTATTTTCTCACTTTATTTTCACAACAGAATCATTCAAATTAAATCATGCATCACTCATACATTTTCAGAGTTAAATTCATTTTGCCCCCTATGTTATGCGAAAACATAAACAAAATCTCTGTGAAAAATCAAATATCATTTTCACCATAGTGTTACAAACAATATATCATACAACCCTGGTCTAAGAGAATCTAATTTTACAGGGGCAATAACTAAAATACCCCTCCTAGTCAACTTGGTCAACCTAGACTATTAAGATATACTTATAATCTATAAAAATTAGTTAGAAAAACTTTTATATAAAAAATATCTATAGAAATTTTTTTTGATAGAAAAACAATATCTATTAAAATACACGTATAAAATTATTTATATTAAATTTTATAAAAAAATATTTTTCTTAGTTCGTTAAATATGCTTAATATTAATTTCAGTCGAATAATTAGCTCATTTTTTATAAATTCATTAAATTTTAAAATTGATTAATTTAGTCTTTCAGCGTTCGAAATTTTAATTTTTGACAAAATAATAACATGACCTGCCAAGTGAATATTTTTTGGAGGTTTTTAATCTTACGTTGCTTTAGAAAATGAGTTGGATCACATATTGGATAAAAAATATATTATATGAATTATTATAATTTATAAAATTAAAATTATTATAATTTATTAAAGTAAAATTGTTACTTAAAAGTAATAATCAAACCCCCCATCCCACCACGATGGCTTCCCCTTCCCCACCCGCCCACTGCTAGCTAGGCCCGCCCCTGCTCGCGTGCCCCACCCCCCGCGCCCCTTCTGGGCGATGCCCATTGCCCACGATAGCGTTGGGCGATGGCGTCGTGCTCTCCTACCATGGGCGACGGCGATCGTTGTCGCGTAGAGGTGAGGAGGGGGAGGTCGTGCCCTTCTGTGCAACGCCGAGCTGCCTCTTCTTCTCTTTTGTAAAATTAAAATGTAATTAATTTAATTAAAAATTATTATTATATTATATATTTATTTATAAATTATTTTTTTAATAATAATATTTTATTTAAAATTTTAAGATTTATTAAATATTATATATTATATATATTTATTTATATATATCAGATATAAGGTCAAAACTGTTAAAAAAAGACACTTTTTGCAGTCAAAGCGTGAGCTGCAAACCTTGGGCTCAGGGATTTTTTTTTACTTTATTTTATATCACAGGAGGTGTAATGGATACTTTAATTTTCACAAGGAGTTTTTTGAACATTTCTGAAATCACAGAGGGGGTTTTGGATTTTTTCCTACATTTTCAAGTAAATCAATTTCATCACGAATAACAGATTTATATAACAAAAATATCACAAGAAAATAAAAACATATATAGATAACACTAATCATTCATTTACCTTGATCTTGCAACGCTTTAATTAGCAAATAGAGAATCGTTCCGTTCTCTAATTTATCGTTGTGTCCTATACTGAGTTATAATGCATATAGTCATTAGCGAGAATAACGTAATTTCTAAATAGAATATTAAATATTATTCGTAATTTTCAACATCTTTTAATATTTATTTTTATCGAAATACAAATTTCGTTATTATTTTTAAAACTAACTAAACTTTCTAAACTTTTCAGGTATATATTTAATTTACCAACCAACTCATAATAATTCATTTACTCAAACCCCACATATTTTTATAACTATCGTTCTTAATACTATCCCTAAATTGAGTTATTACGAGGATCTCATATTTTCTTTTAATAAATACAATATTTCCCAAATGAAATTTTCTAATACTTTTTAAATACAATCTTTTCAATATTTTTATAAATTTTCTATCAATTTCTCGCCTATAAAATTTAATTAAACACCAGTACGTGTAACTAAGCATTTGGTCAATAGGCTCGATAAAATTGAGTAAATTAATTGTAGTAATGATTAAATCTAACAAATCTAGTAATTTATATTAACTATAATATTTTTATATCAAATGTGATATTTAATTTGATACTATTTAAATAGCCAAACTCATAAAATTTTAATTATATTTATAAAGACACTAATTATAATATAATTATATTAATTACTACTTATTTAAATAAAACAATTACTAACTGTGGACAACGAAGTCTCAATGTTTGTGTGTGCGAGTGTTAGTGTGTGTGACTTGTACTGTGCATGTGTGTTTTGCCTCAATTGAGGGTGGGCGGTGACCGCCTATCCTCAATTATTTTAATATTTTTTTTATTTTTTATTAAAATACCCATTACGTCCCTCCTTTTGTTTTTATATATAATTTGCTCCCAAATATCTTATAAAATTTCAATGTACTCCATTCAAATTTTAATATAATTAAAATTTGAATCTATAGTTTATTTACTAATTAACTAAAATTTTTAAATATTTACCAATTAATTTATGTCACAATTATGCATTAAAATTTTTTTGGATGTTACATTTTCTATGTATAAACTTTGTTTTTTATCCTTAGATCATTCAGTATCATTTACACCATTTCATTATATTTGAGTGCGGTGTTGATGCCTTTAATAGCTTTGTCGACAAGGGTTAGCATTTTGTCCAAATTTGGATTCAGATTTACAGGGGTAAGGTTTAGAAATAAGCCCGTGGGAATTTTATAACTCTCTAGATGCACTAGATTTACAAACGATGTGAATTTTTTGACTCAGGACTGAAGCTATTTCATTCCTTCTATAAAACAGGTTTTTAGAGCAAATCAGTGACATATTTCTATTTGGGGTGGCTTGAGGCAAGAAATATGAATATAATACATTTTACTTTCTCCATCTATAAATAGTCAAACTCAATAATTGATATCTTATGTGAATTTAATATTCATCACTTTTTTAGAGGTGTTTTCTTTTTTAGAAAAAAAAAATTATTATTCACGATTAAATATTAGTATGGTGTGTATTGGAGGTATTTTGCTGGTTCAACAGACCGTCCTATATACGACAACATACCATTTATGTTAGGAAATTTTTATTTATAAGTTCATTATGTTGAAACTGAAATGTACTTTGTAATAATACACTCATTTTTCATGATTTTGGGTGATTTTATATAGCACAACATGCCATTCATGCTAGGGAATTTTATTACAAGTTTATTATGTTGCAATTCAAGGTGTAATTTGTAATAATACATTCATTTATCATGGTTTTGGGTGATTGTCCAGAATTGGTGTTCCATATTAATTTATTGCAATTATATAATTAAATTAATTATTGTTATCTCTTCACCAATATGAGATTTATAAAATTAAAATTCAATTATCTTTGAGGCATTTCTCTTGGATCTAATTTTTCTATTCAATTTTTTTATTTCATGTTAAATTTGGTGCATAAGTTTATATAAAGTGGATAACATTTTCAAAATATTCTTTTTAAATGACATAAGTTGAAATGGAGGATTGAAAATGTTACTTTGATTCCAACCTCAATGCATTTTGGGTGGAGTGAGCACGGCAAGATAAATATATGAATATGGACTTTTTTTTTTACAATGGCATTTCTGTTTTTCTTTGCATATTTTTTCAATAAAAGTCACTTTAATAATTTTAATTTTAGTTTAAGATACATATTGATCGCATTTTTTTCAACTTTTAATGGTATTAGTTTTCTTATTTGATGTTACGAGTTATTTAAGTTGATATGAATTTTCATTATTTTGAAATCTATCATGCTAATTTTAAGAGATTTTTGTGTAAAGCAAACTGGTCATCTTAGCTGTTGTAATGGAATTTGAAATCATTTTTTTAACTTTAGAGGTTGCAACAGAGCGTCCTTTATAATGCATTTATTTAGTTCAATTGTTTTATAATAGGAACTAATAGCAATTTACTGTCACTCTGAGTTATATGTACGTGAGAGAATATATATCTATATACATTATTATTCTATAAGCTATTAAAATTTTAGATAGCACAAGAAATATTATTTATTTTACATGCACAATTAGCAATAAATAATTGAAAGATGCTGACAAAAGTTTTTGTTATAACATATTTCAAGATTGGTCGTGGTGTTCAAGGAATTTTTTACTAAGTTACAATCTTTTCCCACTAATAACTCAATATATTGTTCAACAATATTTTTAAATTTACAAAATATTATTATGCATTGTATTTTTAATTTTCTCTATTCATGCAGGTGAAAGATGAATCCATCGTGATGCTAGTACAACTACAAACTGGATTGGTTTGTGAAAATAATTTATGAAAAAGTTTCACTTTAGTTCTTAGAACTCTACCTTTCATTTCATATAGACTTTTTTTTTGTAAGAACAATTATTTTGTTCCCTATTGTTATTTATATGTAGTGAATTTTCTGTTCAATGTAAAAAATATGAATACTTCTCACATTACATCTAATAAAATTATGTGCGCGGGAACCGCATGCGACTTTTGCTAGTAGACTTAAAAAAAAAAGCCTCATGATAGGACTACACATTGAATAGGTTGAGGAACACATTGCTATTTTGAAGCATTTTAGCATATTTTTGCATGAAAATTTGCATGTTACCTCAAAATCACATGATTAATTTATTTTTGAGTTATAAGAATATTAAAATATCAATAAAATATGAAAACATATTAGAAAATTATGTGAAATATGTGGAACAATATTTTTATTTTTTATGGATCATATTTGTATCAAAAATATTTATTTTATTATAACTCAGTTATATTATACTTTTGAAAAATTTGAAACTGCATCGAGAAAAATTGGAGGATTCATGTTCGAATTCCTTGTTTTTCAAGAAAAATATTATTATTACACATGAGCATTACGTTTTCATTAGCACTTCTGTACGAGTTATTCAGTGGAGCAACTTGGATGTTTTCGAGAATATCTA
>JACGWL010000457.1:0-15225 GCA_034509725.1 Sesamum angolense
CTGAGGAGAGTCCTGTGGTCCGAGAGCTCCTGGATTTTGGGCTGTTTGTCTAGGCCATAAGGTAAAATGGTCTAGACGACTAGGAGTGTCTGTTGACATTAACAACATAAAGTGAGGCAACGTATGCATTTTTGAGATCTACAAATGAGCCGACCTCACCCAGTGTCCTGCTAGGTGAAACATACTACTATCTCATTATATGAAATTTGCATAACCAATAAAGAATATCACCAAAAATATGATGGAACTAAAGAAGAGCCCAAAGTCTTCTACAGTTCTGGTATAGCTCAAGGTCTATTACTAATAGTTGAACTGGAAGTAGAGTGCGGAGATTTGAGATAAGGTGGATTCAACAGAGCTACTACTAGAAAATGAGGTGTTATTTTCGGATCCACCTAGCTCTTCAAAACTTTACTAAAGGAGAAAAAGACGTCTGCATACAGACTAATTTAGTAGGTCAAACAGAAAGTGAGTTTTTCGTACATACACGTTGATTTGGATCCAATGTAAATTTAGACTCAGCAGGAGTTATACTAAACTAGCAACAAAAGATCAGTGTGGGAAAGTACTCATCGCAGATCGGTAGTATTTGTGTTGATGTAGGGTTAAGAGAATTTAGAAACTTCGGAAAGTGTGAACCAACAATGAATCAATCTTTTTGATCGAAATCAAGAGCGTGTGTATTTAGTGTTCTCTGGAGTTTTGATATGCAATTGAATAAAAATCATCACATAGATATCTATGTACTGGCAAGATGCCAGTGGTTGATATATAATGGTCTCTCTAAAAACATGGTATTACGGCGACTAATCCTATGATGATCACAATCTGCGAGACATCCTACTTGGCGACTATATTATAAGAGAATGGGAGAAGTCAAAAGACCTACACCTCTTGGACTAAGTATTCTGTAGAATATACGCAGTGGGAGACGAGGATTGCTTTTCATTCATAGAAGATATATTGCACATCTGGTTTGTGCTAATTATATAGAAACTTCCCTATACTCATAATCCTTAACAACTCTACGTAGCCTATCGAGAGTTTATGTACAGACGACTTATAGTACGAGAATTACTTATCCACTAACGAGCCAGCTCAAATCGCACTATGTTAGAACACAATAACTAGTGTGGGATGCAGAGTGGTCAATGTTCGCAGAAGTTTGAAGACAGTTTTATTTCAGTAAGGTGTTCAGAGCGTCACTGGTTCTTATAATATAAAAAAGATACTTCTCATACACATGTATCTATAGGATCTGAATGTCTACTATAACTCCTGCAGTATCATGATCAAATATCAGCAAGTCTAAACTCTATACCCCTATCGTCACTTATCTCTAATATACTGTTTTAAGCAACCGGATACTCTAAAGGAGTATCAATGTTTCGAGCGAACAGGAATATCTCGTGAAGACAGAGGTTTGTATTTAGACAAGTCTTTTGTATCTAGCACTGGCTTTTACAATAGTAAATCGAAATTGAACTATTTCACGAAGATCATTTAACTTAGTTCACGTTGATACCTTCACAGTTTATGTCTAACTATTTTATCTATAAGCAAAAGTTTTACTCAAATGCAACTAGTTGAGCTCTAAGGAAAGCATGTTAGCCACGACCTACCTCTTGGTCAAGTTCGTTAGATCTCGGAGACATGTAATCTTCTATGCCATAAATAGACCATTCTCAATGCGCAATCGGGATATTATTATAAGAGAGTTTGCTTTTTACGCTAGGTTCTATCTAACGTGTATGTGATACCCTTTCGACTTAGGCAAATTATTCTCAACGGCTACGTATATTAACTTTAAGTGTTAAACCGCCAATAACACCTCTGGTCAAGTTTCCGGCTATATTCAAGTAATTCGGAAATACTACCAATAGACGAGTGTTGTTATTTCTTAAAGAACTAGACCTATGTGCATATCCTGTCTATAAAATGAAAGAGCATATTATATATAACTTATAATAACCGTAATTCATTACAACTGAATTGTGTTATTGAATACATGTAATGTTACTTGAGAATAGAGATATACGACTTAATATCTATGCGAGATAACTATAGCTATAATAAAGGTATACTAGATACTATGGACTCATGTCTAATAACTGGAATAAGTCTCAAAACGTAAGTCACGTTTGGACTTGCATGTTAGGCATCGTAAGGTGGCAGGGATTCCGCCAAGACGCCCAATCTTAAAAAGTTGAATGTGGGACGACTTTTAGCAAGTCGGTTTTAGGAAAGTAAAGTGGTTGGATCGAAAAACAACATCTATTGGATGGATTGTGCCCTAGCACAGCCGAGCTAGTTGTAGCCTTAGAGGCGAACGACAAGGCTAAGGCTAGAGCCTTGTTGGCCGAGATCTCATCAAAAGATCCGTGAAAATTTTTGTTTAAAACCATCTGCAGGCACCGATGAGAAAGAAAATACACGGTGGATCACGTGGATCCAGCAAGAAAATAAAGTACCCACGACCGAGCCAGTAACATAGATTGCTCATGCTAAAAAAGTTCTGAGCAACATAGGTAGTTGGCTTAATGGTCAAGTGGGAGATTATTAGAATGGGTGCCCAAAAGGCAAACAGATTTGCTATTTTTCATTCGACAATCTTTATCATATAATAATAGATTGATGAATACGGTAAGAATTCATCAAGATGGCAACGTGTTTCGTTATGCTTACTACTGATATTAAACGGGGTTTCAATATCACAACGAAATACCCACGGACTGAAAGGTTAAACCCATGGGTTTGGCCTGTGTACAGGTTTGGCAGCTATGAAACCAACTCCTGAGGGTCGGTCTAAAACATTCCAAGTCGAGGACCTCAAGACTGGGCATCGAAGGTTCTATGGGACTTGCACTAAGTACTGCAGTCGTGCTTCGTCATCAGGAAATAGGTCGTCTATGCAGTTTTAGTGTGGGTTAGTTGGCAAGGTAGTACACTAACTGAAGTGACTCGCAGGAATCGTCATATGGAAGCCTCTTAAGGCTTGGTCGGTATGACTGGGATTTTTTATTTAGGTAGTACAAGAATTAGTTATCTGACTTCAGGAATCATGGCAGTCACGTGCATACGAAGACTGTATTTTGGTATGATGAGCGGTAGCTGTGTCGTGAGGCATGGTCAACATAAACCTTATCAACTGCACTCGGAATATGTAGCAAGGACAATGGATTCCAAGAGAGGATCTATCCCCTGTCATTATATGACAAAGAGTTTTCCCATTCAACTCGAGATGGTTTAGACTCTAAAAGTCTTTAGCCAAAGCGATTGATCAATCAGGGGTTTCTTAGATCGGATCAGTAGAATAAATGCATCTAAGTGTTAAGCATAGTTGCCTAGTCAAGGATGGGAATCGATACCCAATTCCATACCCTAGACTAAGGCCAGGAGACGGTTAACAGTAGGACCGTAGTCGTATGAATTCGGAGCCTAAATGTTCACGCCAACATTCACCTAGTTTCTAGTTTCATGGACTGTTGCTAGACGACCACCCATGGTAACGGCCGATTTAATTATGGGATAATTAAAAATAGTTAATTAAATTAGATTTAATTAATTAAAGGCTAGGAGTCACACCCAACTACTATGGTGGGACGGAATTAATTCTAAAATAGTCGGATTAATTTAATTGGATTAAATTAATCTTTGAAGAGAATAAATAATTTGATCATTTATTTAGACCAATCCATTTGATGGATGACTTGAAATTCAAATAATTGGATTAATTAGAATTTCAAGTTAGCTAGTAAAATTAATTGGATTAATTTTATTGGGCTTGGTCCAATTTATAAATTGAAAGAGAGAGCATGGGCTTGGATCTTTTAATTGGATTAAAAGATAATGAGTTTAGTGTTGGGCTTATGGTTAAATTAGATTTAATATAAATCCATGAGGCGTAGGCTTGATCCTATCGAGTCCGATTCATTAAATACAAGCCTAAGGCCTTGGTTGAACCTTGGCTAAGTTAAGGAGGACAATTTTGTAAGGTTCTTTGGCTGATTTTGGAGGTAAATTCCGTGTTAAAATGGTTGTTTTGGAGCCTAACTAGGTTAGGACTCTTTGTATGTGTATGACTAGGTCATATATATATCTTCATTAAACCCTAGCCACGCACACAACACATACTGGCTCCAAATCAAAAATTTTTGTGCCTCTCTCTTCTCCCATATTCTCCATCTGCAAGTTTTTCATTTGGTCTTAGAGATCAAAGAAAAATAAAAGAGAGATCAAAACACGTTAATTCATAGCGATTGTTTTGATCTCCATCTCTTTTGTGGAGATTTTACTAGCACGAAATCTCCACATCCTTCAGTGGTGGTGTGTCATTATTGGGAGGGTCCCAAGACCGAGATCTCATCATGGACGGATCCGAAAACAAAAATGGAGGGGAGATAATGCTTGTAGCCGTACGAGAAAAACAACAACGGTAAATTTCTATTTACGTTTTTACATCTTGTTTTTCTCATATTAATTCTATGACCTATATGTTTTATTTTATACACCAAACGCCTGAGAAAGATCAAAGGTACACTCCTTGATCGGGATTTATTTATTGCTTTATTAACATGTTTAATCGTATTTTTTAATTTTTTTGCGCTTCCTGGGTCGATCCGCTTCCTTCAGAAGTATGTACAGACTATTTACTAGTGTTCCAAGTAGATGAGAAATACCAAATTATTTTTATTGATGATAAAAGAGTATCATTCCTTATCCACGACATAGACTGAAACAATATTTTTAATCATATTGGGTACATAGAAATAATTATTAAGTACAACCCTAACATGATGACTAATGGCTAACTCAACTGATCCTGCGGCTTCCGCAGCAATGTCCTGCCATCGCCTAACCTGAGAATCATCTCATCCTTGGTTAGCCTTCTACTTCTTTGCAGCACTTGCGGGCACTCCCTCTTCAAATACCACTTTCCTTGGCAATGGATATAGACATCATTTTTCTTAGAACTGACAACCCCGGGCTTTACCTTTCCCTTTGCCCATTCTCATAGGGGCAACAGAGGCGCTGGGAGCGTGTGTAGTGGATGCAACAACCTTTCCCTTTCCCTTCTTCCTCTTCTAGCATCCGGCTCTCTTGCCATTTATTTTGGAGGTCGAAGTCTCATCAATCAATTCCGATGGCCCCAACCTGTGGGTTGTTATCTTGTATTCAACTAGTATGTTGATCAACTCATGAACAGACTTTTGAAGTCCATTCATGTTGTAGTTGACCACAAATGGGTCATAGGATGGAGGAAGCGACTGAAGGATCATATCAATGTACGTGTCATTATCAAGCCCAACTTTTAGGTCCTCGAGTTTCTTCACTAGGGACAACATATTGAGCCTATGACTTTGTACAGAAGAACCTTCAGTAAACTTGGTCCCAAAAATGCTTTTGCGGTGGCATATCTAATATGCCGATCCAAAACTGCATAGGCATTGCTCATGCAGAGCATTACGGAGGAGATGTCGTCCACCCTGTCATATTGCTTCTGGATGTCATTTCCGATTATCCTCATGCCAAATGATACTACGTACCTTCCGATTATCCTCAGTGAAGAGGTTTTGATACTACAGTGAAGCCAATATGATACTACGTACCTTCCGATTATCCTCATGCCATTTCTTGAACATCAAACGTTCTTCAGGCGAGGAATGCTCTGGCAAAGCGCTCGGCGATGGCTTGTTCAAAACCTAGCCCTAGTTCTCGAAATCGAGGATAATCCTTAGATTTCTTAGCCAGCATGTAAGGATTCTTAGATATATCTACATATAGCAATGTAAAGCAGAGATTAGCAAATGATGGTAATATTACTGTTCAAGTTGACGACATGGTATTGCAGTCTTTAACCCTCCCACTATTTCTACGAAAGCCCACCACCCTCAAATGGAATTTCGTGAAACCATTTTCTAGTGGGCTTAGGATCCATAAGCGTGATCTCCATGCCCTGCTTTTAGGATTCACATGCAGAAAACCTCATGGGAGATCCAATACCATTCTCATCCAATGAGATTCCCAAGATAATTTGCCTCGTCGCTTCACATGATTTCGAGGAATCCAAGCAAATCATGCTACTCGATGTTAGTCTCAGCCCATCAACCAAAATCATACCTCAACCGTCGCCCCCTCAACTCGTGACACAAGGGAGACAACCAACGCAATCTCTTTGTTCACAACAATGGTGCAGCTTTCCACTAATCCTAGTGTGCCATCATCCCTGAGACCACACTATGGTAGTGGTAGCTTCCTCACCACATTGTTGTGGATTGAAGGGCTGAACAGATCAAAACTATTTTCATCAAAGTCCGTTAAAGGTCTAATATTTTGATTTGGTCCAGCTAAATGAGAGTTTGTTTACAAGTGACCGATACCTCATCACATTAATTGCCTTCGCATGCATAAAACAAACACCAAAATCCCTCCTAATCAACTGTAGAAATTTGTTGGCGTTGATGGTAATGTAAACAAACACCATATTCCCTCCTCCTCTCTTCTCTTCTTCTCTTTTCTTCTCCTCTTTGCACCAAAATTTGTTTCTTCTCTTTTTGTTCTTTTTTTTTCTTTTCCTCTCTCTCTCGTCTCACTACCTCTCTCTTTTGTCTTTTCTTTTGGTTCTCTACGCTCTTCTAAGATATAATCTATGTATACATATATATATATGCATATGTATGTAGTTAATTATACATATGTCTAAGTTAATAGGTGTGTGTATGTATACAGATATTAATATAGTATTATATATATATATATATTGATCAGGATATAAGGAGTGTTTACACCTGGTCCTTATTCCACAACCCCATCCCCTTTTTTTATCTTATTTGTATTTTGTTTTACTAACTTTAGTGTATAGGATGTAGATATAAAATAAAAGAAGATTGTATTTGTTCCCTCTCATGTTTACACTTGTAGACTTTAGCCCCTCAACTCCTATTTTCAAACTTTTTGTTTTGTTAAATAAATTTCTACTTGAACACTAAATTTATATATATACCATCACACCACTTATTCATTGTATTATGGTAATTATTTATAATTATGTATTAAGAATTGATGATGTTACACGGCCGATCTGTTAGACCGAATTTTTCTGTTAGTTTTTTTAGAAATTTTACTTTTCTCAATATTTTTATATATATTTTTGAAACCGTTGATTTTGGGGAATTTAATTTTATTTGAGATTTGCTATTTTCCAAAATTGAAATACTAAAATTAATTTTGAATGGTTTGCACTTATTTCCATATTAAGTTGTATTATCTTACGTATGATTTCTTATATTGAACATGTGACTATTTTATGATATTGGACGTCATATGTTGGTGCATGATTACTTGGAGTATTTTCATGCTATTTTATTAATTTCATTAACATGGATGTTACATAGCTCTTTAGACCTCATGGATAGTTGCATTTGTAAGATAATTATTATATTATTAGTACAAAGGTTTCATAAAAATAATTACATTGCTGAAAATTATAATACTTCACCAAATAAATTAATGAAGTTTCTCATCAATGTTAATTATTGATATTGTATGCAACATTATACGTATCAACTATTTATTACCATTTGAATACAACATATATGTCTCTCGAATGTTCATAGTTATATATTTTGTAGATTTGAATATTTGATAAAAATCCTACTAATATATGTCATCACGCTGACACTAATCTTATCACGCTGAAATTTGACATACATTTGGCTAATGGGTTAATGGTTATCATATTAGAAAATGTTACTAGTATTGGTTGAAAGCAGTGGATTGGCCCAGGAAGCGCGGGGGAAGCGCAAACATCGAAAAAATTAAAGCAAATAAATATCTGATCAAGGGGTGTACCCTTGATCTTTTCTTGGGCGTTCGGCGTAAAATAATAAATACGTAGGCCATGGATCAAAAGAAAACAAGAAGATAACAACATAAATTCAAAATCAGAATATCACTATTGTTGTTTTTAGTTCAGCTTTAACCGTTGATTCCGTTGGTCTGTTTGATCCAAAATCTCGATTTGGAGATCCTCTAAAGACTAACACACCACACTAAGAGAATGTGGTGATTTCGTGCTAGCAAAAACACTATACAAGAGCAAGAACAAAAAACTCTGTTGATTAACGTTTGGTTCTTGAATTCTCTTTCGATCTCTACGATATTGAGAGAGTTTTTGGAGAGGGAAAGAGTGAAATGTCGTGGATAGGAGTGCTACTGCTGTTAGGGTTAGCGTTGGAGTGTTTTAGAGCTATATATATTACCTAGTCATAGTATAGCAAGGAGTCATGACCTATCGCCTCCCACGACTTGTGAAACCTATCGCCTATCGCGGAATCATAGTGAAACCTATCGCTTCCCACGACTTGTGAGACAGGAAATAGAAGCGTACTCACTTCATTCAAAATAATAGTTTAATTTTATTTCAGTCCATGCCTGCCACGACTAGTGAGACCATGCATGGGTGAAATGAGCTTCCTCACTATATTATTTTGGATGGAAGACATGGAAAAATAACCCTTTGTTAATTGCCATTTATTAGGGTCTAATATTTTAACTTCATCTAACCAAGTAAGAGTTCATTTAATAATGACCAAGACCTCATTACACATTAATAATATGCATGCTCAACATTCCAAATATTAAAGCATTTAAAAAAAATGCGTCGCATGCAAAATAAAAAGCCTAGCACGCCCCTGTTGGGTGATCACAATCCCCAAAAATCTATGCGACCCACAAAGCCCGCAGTGGAGCAAGGGTAAGTCTAAGGATGCACCTACACTGTTACAAGCTTTTAACCCATCGACAATATGGGCCTTGTAACACCCCTTTATTTCCTCCATCTCCATCATGGGCTCTGTCCTTTGGGCCTCTTCTCTATAGATCTCTGTGGGTCAACCCCATGACCTCCTCCATGGGCCTCTATCATGGGCTTACTCTTTACATTTGAAAAATAAATCGTCTCTACCTATTCTACTCTCATTACAACTTAAAAGAAACCCCGATCAAACGTTGGGGGAAGTACATTAATAGGGAGAAAGCAAGCCTTTACAATTCTGGTTAAAAACGATGAGCTAAGGGAAAATAAGAGGCATGCAGACTCAAACCCAACCAAAATAAATAAACTATCCATAAGTCTATTGGGCTTTACGACTATCCAGTTAATCCAATAAACACAACAAACATGTAATTGCTCCAAGTAATCATGCTCAACATATGACATCCAATAGCATAAAACTAATCACATATCCAATCCTAAGGAATTATATGAAAAATAATGCAACTTAAATGAGGACATAAGTGCAACCCACGCAATAATTAATTCTTATTTGAAAATCCATTCAAATTAATTTTAGTAATTTAATTTTGAAAAATACCAAATTTCAACAAAATATAAATTTACTAAAATCAACGGTTTTAGAAACTATATAGAAAAATCAAAGAAAAAGAATAAAATAAAAATTGGAAAAAAAATACGTTCCGGCCTGTCGTTAGGTGCGCGCGCGCACAAGCGCCCTTGCCGGCCCGCGCGCTCCCACAGACCCTGTGCACAGCGCGTACCTGTGCGCAGTCGTGCGCTGGCAGGCGTTCTGGCCAGGTAGCGTGCGAGCAGGCTCTAGCCCGCGTGTGCGCGTGCCCTGTCGTACGCCTGCTTGCTAGTAACCGGCCGACAAGGCTATTGCACGTCTGTGTCGTTTTTTATTTTCTTATATTTTTTTCTTTTTTTTCAATTTCTGAAACAACAAGAGAAATAACCAGATCCAGAAATTCCAAATTTCAAGATTCCTCATGTCCAATTAAATGCAAAATTAAAGCATACAAAATCCTAGATCATATGCAATTAAACGATGAGAAATCATTCTTTCAAAGCTGATTAAAAAATATATTATCATGCAAATATATATAAAACATGTTATATTCTAGGCCTATATACCGAACCGGGCTCTGATACCAATTGAAGGCAGAGGATCGGCCCGGGAACCACAGCGGAAGCGCAAAAAAAAAAAAAAGGAATTAAAGCAAATAAATATCCAATCAAGGGGTGTACCCTTGATCTTTTCCCAGGTGTTCGGTGTAAAATAATAAATACGTAGGCTATCTATCAAAAGTAAACAAGAAAATAAAAACAGAAATTCAAAATCAGAATATACCATGTTGTTTTTTAGTTCGGTTTCAAGTGTTGATTCCGTTGGTCTCTTGATCCAAGATCGATCTGGAGATTCTCTAAAGACTAACACACCACCACTAAGAGGATGTGGTGATTTCATGCGAGCAAAAACACCGCAGAAGCGCAAGAACTAAAAATATTGTTGATTAACGTTTGGTTCTTGAATTCTCTTTCAATTTCTAAGGTCTTGAGAGAGTTTTTGGAGAGGGAAAGAGTGAAATTTCGTGGATAAAAGTGTTGTTGTTGTTAGGGATAGGGCTGGAGTGTTTTAGAGCTATATATACTACCTAGTCATAGTATTGCAAGGAGTCATGATCTAGAAAGACTCCACCTAAAACCACCTCTAAGCCACCTTATGACCAAGTTTGGTGCATCCTCAGAGCGTATGGGAGACCCTACTGTCACGAGAGGAGGAAATTCTTTCTTGGAACACATTGTCCTCACTACACATTCTAACTACACTAGATAAGGCTTATAACATCCGTATCTTTCGACATAGATACTTTTTGCCAGATCTAAGTTACAACCATCATGTGCATGTCACTGCCATGGTTCCCCAAGTCCGAGGATTAATCTCGTACTATCAAAGTGGGGAATCCCAGTTATACCGACCAAGCCTTAGGAGGAAGCGTCACCCAAATCCTTCATGGAGAACTGAGTTGATAACCATTCTTTAGTGTCCCCCAACATTTTGATATCATTTCCGATGAGCAAAATGTCGTCCACATAGAGCACTAGGAACAGAACATAGCACCCACTAACCTTCTTGTATACACAATGGTCAAAGTCATTCTTAACGAAATCATAACCCCATATGACTTCATCAAAATGTATGTTCCAGCTTTGGAGATGGCAAACTTTCTGCTCTTCTCCTACTACCATGAATCCCTCCGGCTATTCCATATAGATCTCTTTCTCAACAAAACCATTAAGGAAAGTCGTTTTTACTTCCATTTGCCATATTTCATAGTCATACCATGCTGCTAGGGCAAGCATAATCCTTATGGCTTCGGGCGAAAAGGTTTTCTCAAACTCGACCCCAGGTCGTTGAGTATATCATTTTACCACAAACCTGACCTTGAAGGTTGTCTCCTCCCGATCAGCTCCAATCTTATGTTTATAGACTTACTTAAACCTAATGGGTTTAACACCCTAGGTCGGTCCACTAACGTCCAGACTTAGTTTGATATCATGGAGTCCATTTCGAATTTCGTAGCTTCAAGCCACTTTCCCGTATCGATGTCCAACATTTCTTGTCCGTAAGTCTCAGGATCATTGTCCAACTGACCGCTCACGCCTAAAATACCATACTCTCAGGAGGTTGTGGCACTCTAGCTGACCTATGGAGAATTGGAACATTATCAGTGGAAATAGTAGTCGCAGACATCGGGCATCCGTTGGAAAACCTCTTTCTAAGAACACAGCATTCCTCGAGACAAATACTTTTTGCTCAAAGCGGTCATAAAATTAAAACCCTGCAGTTTCTTTTAGATAACCAATGAACTTGCACAAACTAGATCTCGAACCCAGCCTGTCTCTGTAGGAAGCGGATCGGCTCAGGAAGCGCGGCGAAAGCGCGAAAAATAAAAAAATCGGTAAAACATGCGATAATTAACGAAATTAATTCTGATCAAGGGGCGTACCGTTGATCTTTCCAGGGCATTTGGTGTATTAAATATAAAATCATAGGCCAAGAAATCACAAAAAAAACAAGGAGTGAAAACCAAAAATGGAGTTTTACCTTTGTTGTTTTTCTCGTCTGGCTACAAGCGTTGTCTCCTCTCCATTTTCATTTTTGGACCCGTCCACGATGAGACCTCGATCTTGAGATCCTCCCAAGAATAACACACCACCACTAAAGGATGTGGAGAATTCATGCTAGCAAAATCTCCACAGAAGAGATGGAGATCAAAACAATCGCTATGAATTAACGTGTTTTGATCTCTCTTTCGTTTTTCTTTTGATCTCTAAGACCAAATGAAAAACTGATATGGAGAACATGGGAGAGAGAGAGAGGCACAATTTGTGAGGTTTTGAGAGGTTAGTATGTGTTGTGTGTGTGGCTAGGTCTAATGAAGGTATATATATGACCTAGTCATACACATACTAGGAGTCCTAACCTAGTTAGGCTCCAAAACAACCATCCTAACCCTAGCCACCCCTTATGCACGAAATTTGCATCCTAAATCAGCTAAAGACCTTCCAAAATTGTCCTCATTGACTTAGCCAAGGTCTAACCAAGGCCTTGGGCTTGTATTTAATGAACCGGGCTCGATAGGATCAAGCCCACGTCTTATGGACTTATATTAAATCTAATTTAATCATAAGCCCAACAATAAACTCCTTATCTTTAAATCTAATTAAAAGATCCAAGCCCATGCTTTCTCTATCAATTTATAATCTAATTTATGAACTGGACCAAGCCCAATAAAATTAACACAATTAATTTTACTAGCTAACTTGAAATTCTAATTAATCCAATTAGTTAAATTTCGAGTCATCCATCCAATGGATTGGTCTAAATGAATGATCCACTCATTTATTCTCTCCAAAGACTAATTTAATCCAATTAAATTAATCCGACTCTTCTAGATTTAATTCCATATTAAATTCTATCCCACTATAGTGGTAGGGTGTGACTCTTTTGGTTCATCCTCAGCTCGAGTTGGGCATGTGTGACCAACATAATTAATTAAATCTAATTAAATTAATTATTTCCGATTATCCCATAATCGAAAATGGCCCGATACCATGGGTAGCCGTTTAGCAACAGTCCATGGAACTAGAGACTAGTGAATGTTGGCGAGAACATTTAGGCTTCCAATTCATACGAGTACGGTCCTATTGTCAACCGTCTCCTGGCCTTAGTATTGGGTGTCAGTTCCCATCCTTGACTAAGCAACTATGCTTAACACTCGAGATGCGTTTACTCTACTGATCCGATCTAGAAAACATATTCCTAATCAATCAATCGTTTTGGCCAAAGACATTTAGAGTCTAAACCATCTCAAGGTGCATGGGAGGACTCTCTGTCATATAATGATAGGGGACAGATCCTTTCTTGGAATCCACCGTCTTCGCTACGTACTCCGACTGCACTGGATAAGGCTTATGATGACCATGCCTCATGACACAGCCACTGCTCGCCATATTCAAGATACAGTCTTCGTATGCACGTGACTATCATGATTCCTTAAGTTAGAGCACTGATCTCGTACTATCGGAACCGAGAATCCCAGTCATACCGACCAAGCCTTAAGGGGCTTCCATATGACGATTCCCGCAAATCACTTCAGTCAGTTGACTACCTAGCCAACCAACCCTAAAACCACATGACGACATACGTCTCCTGCCGATGAAACAGGGCTGCAATACTTAGTGCAAGTCTCTATAGGACCCTCGATGCCGAATGTCGAGGTCCTGAACTTGGAACGTTCCAGACCGACCCTTAGGAGTTGGTTTCATAGCTGCCAAACTTATGCGCAGCCCAACTCCACGGTTAACTTTCGATCCGTGGGCATTTCGTTGTGATGTTTAAATCCCGTTCAACATCAGTGTAAGCACAACGAAATATTTTACCATCTTGATGAATTCTCACCGTATTCATCAATTTAATATTATTTGATAAAGATTGTCAAATGAAAAACAGCCAATCCAATTTGCTTTTGGTCACCCTTTCTAACAATCTCCCACTTGATCATTAAGCCAATTATCCATGTCGCTCAGAACCTTCTGAGCATGAGCAATCTACGATGCCGGCTCGGTTTCGTGGCTTTACTTTATTTTCTACTGGATCTACACGGTCCAACCATGTATTTCCTTCACCATTGCTGCCTACAAATGGTTGTTATCTAAGAATTTTCGTAGATCTTGTGATGAGATCTCGGGCCCATAAGGCTCTTGCCCTAGACATGTCGTTCGCCTCTAAGGCTACAACTGGCTCGGCTGTGCTAGGCACCACAATTCCACTAATGGATGTTGTTTTTTCGATCCAAACCACTTTCCTAGACTGACTTATTAAAGTCACCCACATTCAACTTTTAAGATAGGGTGTCTGCTTGAAATCTCTCTAATCTACCATGCCTACCATCAAGTCCGAACGTGATTATACTTTGAGGACTTATTCGTTATTCATATGAGTCTAGAAGCTAGTATCGCTTTAGCCTTCCAGAATTAACTCTCCACAAATTGTGTGTCAGACACATTTCTTTAATCCTTATTCAGGTATTAAAGACTATTCTTGACAACTGTTTATTGCCAATTGGTGTATTTCCAATATACGTTGTGACATGCCCTAAGCATACACAATATCAGGTCCAACACACCAAACTAACACTTTCGTGCTGTCTTTAGCTCAAACGTAGGGAATGTCCAAGACATCTGAGCTTTCTCATCAATCAACCATGACTGAGTTTTGAATAGCTCGACCATAATGTAGGAATCTAATTCCTTTTATGGAGAATTTCGTGAACAACTTTATATGTGTCTTAGTGTTTCTCAAACATCTTAACCTCATTCCAAATGGGAAAGACGTTTATACACTAAACACATTAGAACTCACACCAACTCCCACTGACATTGGGCTCATTTTATCAAATCATATCTAGTATGATCTTTATATAAAAAAGAATTCCAAGTTTAACGAAGTCTCAAACGTAGTTTGAATTTCTTAGTGAATCCTTAGGCTCCAAGCCATTGATTCCAAACGATGTCCAACATAGCTTCTCCTTATGTCTTTTTGGATTAAAATCCAATTCCCATAGACAAATAAGGACTGGAATACGGTCAGTTAGAAGAGTAGTTGATTTATGAATGATGCATTTGAGAAGTTACATGAAAACGTACTCCCACTCTTTCCTTAACGTGTATAGGACTATCCTATTAACTCAAGTACTTTGTGGGACAAGAGTTTCATCATACAATAAGGGCCAATCTGTTTCAGTGAAACGCCAATCAAACAAAGTCCAACTTAGTTCGATTTCTTCCTTATTTAGAGACTGGTCAACCGTGTGTCCTTTCAGGAAGAATTTTCACTGAGTGAGAATCAACATTTCTCATAA
>JACGWL010000458.1:0-10650 GCA_034509725.1 Sesamum angolense
CTTTTGCAGGGCGACGGCGAGGTCGCCCAGTGTCTTGGCGGCGACGCCGATCGCGGCCTACCGCGGCGGTGCCCGTCGCCGCCTGTGTGTATATATATAGTATAAATGTATAGATATACATATGTATATAATTGTATATATAAATATATATTTAATATAAAATATATTTTAAAATAACTTTAAATCTAAACTATTCATTTTAAGCTATTGATAATCAATGACGACAATAATAAGGGTATACGGTCAACTTATTAAAAATTCTAACGCTGTTAATTCTGACTAACGGAGGGGGAGAGTGTGCATAATTTTGAAAAATACATGGGGTTTTTGCCTATAAAATTAACACAGGGGTTTTTTAGCTAAAAAATAAAAACACAAGGGGATTTTATGCAATTTACCCTAATAAAATAGATCCACTTTGTTAGTTTACTCATATACTCAAGAAATTCATTTTCTATAAAATATGTTAAATGTACTTTAAATGACAACTCCTTATTATTGCATTTTAAGGGAAATAAAACTTTTGTTAAGCTCAATTTTCTTTTTCTTAAAAGTACATTTGTACATAAATGACAATTTCTCATTTCTTAAAAGAAAGAATGTTTTCTTAGCAGAATTTTAGAACATTTTTCATTTTAGGGATAAAAAAGTCATTTTCTCATTAAGCTCTTTCATTAAGCATTTTTTTTTTAAACACTTCCAACTTTTGATTCTGCTTTAACTTATAGCTTTCTCTACAACAATCACTTTTTTAAACAACAGAAGTTTTTGCAAACACTCCCTAAAGAGTTAATTCTACTATGACGTGTTTTAAGGTGTCAACAACTTGTATGATGTGTCATCCCTACTGTATGTTGGCTCAACCTGTTAGACTGGGCTTATTTATCGAGCCTGCTAGATTAGTAAGGTTAATGCAAGTTATAGTCCTTGTTACCTTACTCATGAGCCAACTAAATTACATATTTAAAATTAATGTATACGAAACTATTTTTACAAGTCTGCTTTTTAGTGAATACTTTTTAAATCTAAAAGAAAATTTATATTGCACTTAAAATTATTGTTGACATAATTTGCAATATCATTTTAATTTATTTTTTTAGTTTAAATTGGATAAAGACATTTTATATATTTATTTTAATACGTTCCTTAGAAAAATAAAAAACTAATTTTTCTGATACTGTAATTTAAATTTAATAAATATGACTCATTAATAATGATCACAATTAATACCAAATTAAGTTCAAGTAATTATAATGGGTTTAGATTTTTATAGAAATATCAAAAGAGAAAAAAATATATTTATTTGAAAATCAAATTGGCATTCACCATATCATTTTAATTTATTTTTCTGTTGTAATTTGAATAAGTTGCTGGTTAAAAATATAAATAAATGGTAGTTGAAGGATGTAATTCTAAATTTGTTATAAATGAAAATTATATGAGTTAAACGTATTCAGTCTTCTTTGTATTCAGTCTTCTTTCTTCTCTTCAGCCAAAATAGGGTTTTCTCCTCGTCTCTCTCGTTTATCTCTACCCTCGATCCTCCACTAGCTGTGGCGAGCCACCACCGCCGGCGACCCGCTCCTGACATTACGGCAACCCTTCGCCGCCAACCCCTTTGTTTTCCGTCCATCCATGCGCCCGCACTCGCATCCTTAGACTGCAACACAAACCCCCCTCTTTCAAGAATCTTCTCATTGTCTCTCTGTCCGTCACCGTCGCCGGCGACCAGCGCCGACATCAGAGTCCCCTTACCCCCATGACTTTTTCGACCATCCCCGGCCTTCTCCACCGGTCTTCGTCGGATTTCAGCGCTCCCCTTTTTTTCCCTTTTTCCCGATCTGCACCGGCCACCATTAGAGGACAAGAAAGGAGTTGGATTCGTTCAGTGATCTGGTCCTTCTCTCCATCTACTTCAGTGATCTGGTCTTGTTTCCCCAGCCGGGATTGGGAGAGGATAGTTGTTGTCCCATATTGAAGGGCTACGATGGTTAAGGTTAGTAGCTATAACATTAGTTTATCTTTTATATATAATTGATTGTGGACTATGAACCTCCAACTGGTTTTTATTTTGAAGTCAATGATGATTCTCCTGTAGTCCAGTTAACTCTTTAGAGGGAAAATGTTTGGATCTTGAACTTTTGCCAGACTGAAGAATATCTGGAAGAGTTGATTACAGGAATTTACTCTTTTCCTTTGTAAATTACCATTCCCTTTGCACCCTCGTGATCTGTACGAAATTCTTGAAATAATTTTAGTTTCTTGTAGAAATTGAAGTATGGGGTCTCTTAGTTAAGTTGACACCGTGTCAACTTAACTAGAAACTTTTGGCTAGTGTCTGACATGGAGACAATTGTATTTTTGATATACAATGTTGCGCATTTTGCAACTTTAGTGTCATTCTTTTCTAAATGGTCAAGTTTGGTATTATATAAATGAAGTCATTTGTACATTACATATTGTCATTAATTTTCTAATAGAATGTGTACGGGGTCGTTAAATTTGAAACAGTTAATCACATAAGCTCAAAAACATGTTTTGGTTTTGTTTATGAAGAGTAGGTTATTCTCATTAGTCTATTTTCCAATTTTATCGATGATAGAGGACCTTTGCAGGTTGTTTGGTAGGGGACATGTTACTGTTCATAGAAGCTTGGGGGTTCTTATGGGACGAAGAGAGTGAGGGAGCAAGTATTCTCATTAGGTTATGCATGGAACTTCACTTTAACGGTGATGTACTCCATTTTATCAGTTTAGAATCACATTTCCTTTCAGACTGATATTTGAAAGTCAAAATGACACGACTTCTGTTAATCATTTTTTAGGGTTTCTTGCTTTTGATTTATTTCTCTTTATTTCTATTTTTTATTTGCCCATAATAATGTAAATAAAAAACAAAAATTATGATAAAATTCAAACATACTCTTAGTTGTCAAAAACATTAAGTTGCCAGAGGAAAGTGACTTTGATTTTGGTTTATCTACTCTTCAGTTGATCTCAATTCTGTGTTAATGCCTCGTTCCATTTTCTTTGCAGATGAACGGCTTGTGCATGGTGTTTTATGCAAAAGAAGCTCGCTGGACTCATTCTGTTCACACGCTGGCCCTGGTAGCCTCTTGACTTACACTGTAACTGTTGTTATTTGCTCCTAGATATGACCTGAGATTTGGCTACTTTACATGTTTAGTTCTAATTTGGTACATAATATATTGATTGTAATTTTCATATCTGATAATGGATCTAGCGTACACTTCTTGCCTTGTTGTTTGTTAATCAAGATTAATAGCTAATGAGATTGGGATGTTTCTTTTGTTTTTGCAGTAGTTCCGTGTTCTATTACTCCATTTGGATATATCTCCTAGGAGTTCCCTTTACTTGCAAACCTTGATATGATTATTTTGTCTTAAGGGCGAACTTGATGGTATTTAGATCAAAGCACATTGAAACTTGATGCAAAACTTATGTACCTATGTAGACAATTGCAATCGTTAGGTTTTTGTCATCTTACTGTTAAGACAAATGAGTTAGCTTCTTTAGTCAGTCTTTGTGCGAATATACTACTTTAATTAAAAGTTTCTCTTAACTGCCCTATTATTTATTCTAACTTTCTTAAGAATTTAAATTATTTTTTTTTTATTAATAGTCATTTGGTTGATTTATTAACTTTTTGTATATTATAATTTGAACTTCGATAAGGTAATTATGTTTTCATCAATTAATTTTCAATTGATCTTATTTAGAGTTCGCCTATTTTATTAACAAAATTTGAGTAGTATGTTAATATATTATTAAATTCATACTTAAATTTATTCATAGTAATTTTCTTCAATATGAAGATGGTTGTCTTTTAGTTTATAAAAGTAATACTATTCATTTATTTCGATTGATATATCACTTTGTATATATATTATGAGTCTTTAATTTTTTTAATAAATGCACTGTAATTTGAAGAACAAAATGTATTGTATTATTTATCTAAAAACATCTCTTTCATTTGATTTCTACATAATTAATTTTTTTATAATATATCTTTTAATTATTAATTAATTAATCCGTGAATAGCATGGCACACTCTAGTTTATATATCTGTCAAGGTTTATTTATACAAAATTTCTATTTTTTCACTGAACAATCGAACTTCAGACACTTTTGTTGTCCTACTCTTGCTGCTTATTGCAAAAGCTCTGGACGTTTCCTTTGCTTCAATTTCATATTCCTAAATTTTATCGCTACTTCAAAAGCACAAGTCTTTGTATCTCACACTGACCTGAATGACTCACAGTCTTGACTCTCGTCCAAGTCAACAACATATAAACTATTAATATCAGCAATTTTACATCTAAATTATTAATTAGAGTTAATTACACTTAGACCTCCTATGAAAAAGTGAAACTAGATTGTTATATCTTATATGATCCCTAACATACAGTAGATTTGTTAGCAAAGTTTCTTTCCATTAATGCACTTGTCTCTAATTCTCGTTATTGGAATAAATTTTTTTTGGTCATGTAGATTTCTGCAATTGCTAGTATCATAAAGCTTGTTATGAATTTTCAATAATTTGACCACTTGTTCTTGTTAGGTGGGGGAACTTATTGGCGGTAACCATAGAGAAGAGAATGATGAGGTTCAAGCAAAGGTACAAAAACTTTGTTTGTATTGTTATTTGAAATCTTGATATTCATTATTTGCACTATGATGCAATACTTTTCTTTTCCTTTTTATATTTAGCAAGTTTGTTCTTTTGAAAAATGTTCTTGGATGGTTTTTCAATGGTTTGCAATTGATTCACTACTGCGGGGTTACTCATCCTTTTTGAATGGGATGTACTTTAGTGTAATCTCATTCCAGTAAACAATATGTATTGCTCTTTATCAAGTTTTGTGAGACGTGTTTAATTGTCGGAATGTCAATATGATTGTTTAGCATTTTGGGGTTAGACTGTTGGTTCAATTGAAATTACATGGAACTTCTCATATTCCAATTTTAATGTGAAGGACCCAATAAACCCTTTCAAATGTAAAGATTCTACCTTTTTAAGTTTTCATTGGTCTTCTGTTATACTATCAAACTACTTTCATTTTATTTTCTCTTTTCAGATACTATAAACTACTTTTTTTCCTTTGAGTTTATCGAGTGGTGAGTGGTAATTTGACTAATAAATGTGGTTAGGAATCATAAGATTGAGACATGAATGTGCACTTGCGTTATGTGATTGTTGCTCTGAGTAATGTGGAGTAGTTGAGGCCTAATTTCATGCATTTTGAATTGCTCGGAAAAAGAGTTGGAATGTCTTTACTTCCACTAAGTCATAGGAGTTCTTGTGAAATCATATTTGTTGTAAAAATGCCGCCTGATTGATCCTTATAAGCCTAACATGGGACATGCATCGTTTTGAAAAGTTCAAAGGCCCTTCCCTGAGGAAATTTTTGTTAGCATGAATTGAAAAAAAAAAAAAAAAAAAATAGCAAGAAAAAGGAAAATTACATCTACTCCGCTGGTTTAGGTCACTTAGTAACTGGGTAACTTCATCACAAATGTTGTTATTCACGTAAAACGGTGACTAGAGCCATGAGTATGCAAAGCACTTTAGGTAAAACGTGTTTTGGTTGAGTAACCGGGTGCCTTCACCACAAGTGTTGTCATTCGCGTCAAAAGACCGAAATATGACGTTTTTTGGTTGAGTAACCGGGTGCCTTCACCACAAGTGTTGTCATTCGCGTCAAAAGACCGAAATACGGCCTAAAGAACTCAAGTCACGGGCAAAAACAAAAAAAAAAGAGAGAAATAAAAGCCGTGACAAAACAAAAGGGGAAGAAAAAAGGAAAGAGAAATCATTAGTGGCAAAGAAATGAAAGAACAACAAATGTCGTCCCAAGTTAGGCAGAAATAAGGAGATAAAGGGTATTGAAGCGACGAATATGGTGACATTTAGAAACCTATGATTTTGTGGAAGCTTGATTGTTCTACTCTCTACTTGGCGAGACAAAGTGTTGTGATGTGATTGCATCTTTACCCTTATTACGATAAGTTACCATTTGCATAACGTATTGTTGTATTTGTGTTTTGAGATTATGTGCACATAGGCTACATTTGTTATTACGAATTATTGGCACAATGTTGAGAACATGTTTTTTGCAGTGTCAGACTTTTGCTTGAGGACAAGCATTGTTTTAAGTTTGACGGAGTTTGATAAGATTCGCTTTTACATATTTATAATAGAGAATAATGGTATTTCATTTTGTGTGGGGGGCAATAACTTCATAAAAATTGCAACAGTCCTTTCCTTCTATTTTTTGGTTTATCTAAAAATTGTCGCATTTCTTGATGGCTATCTGAAAATCCTGTGTGAAAGCCTTTATTTTGACATGCTTTGCCTTATCTGACTACTATTTTTGGTTGGGAGGTATAGATTCTAGCCTTGATATTATTTTACCAATAAAACTAACAATAATTATTCTAACATTGTTTAAATGCCATGTTATTATAGTTTTTTTAATCTTCTGGATTATTCCTTTTAGATGGCCATATGAGCAGGGTGCAAGTTCAAGTTCAGTATATAGCAGTGGTGTTGCTTACATGGATCCTTCTCCCCCAAGAGTATAACTTAAAACTAAACAAATAAGAAATGTACCAGTTGTGCTTGAGTATAGGAGTTACAGAAGCCATGCATGCTGCATATAGACAAGTATATAAATTTTCACCACTACTCTTTCCTGGCCTATGAATGTGGTTCATCCAGGTATGTGAGGGTGGTATTCATGATAGGTTTATCCAGGTATATGAGGTTGGGAATCATCATTTTTGTCTTCCATCTTTCTTTAAACTCTTCTAATATTGTTTCCATTTTGCTCGCTTTGGTGCTTCTTAGTAGTACGGAACAATCTTGAGGTGGGTGAGGTACTTGCGGTTGATGTCTCAAACTTCTATAACAAGGTAGATTGAATTACATTATCTTTCATCTCCTTCATACTTTATTTTTGCAGTGGTGGGTCTTCCTAGAACAAGCTTCTATGGGAACTCTGGTTGGCATCTAAAATGTTTTATTTTTTTAAGTTTTTGATTGTTATTTCTGATGATTTTAAGCAAAAGCCTCAATGTTTTGATTTATTTGATTTTTTCTAGAGCTTGATATTGCCTTCGGTGCAACATTTAAGAAATTGCTTCATAGTTGCAGATAAATGACCGATACGAATTTCCATTGGAACTTGATCTAGATTGAGAACAATGGGAAGTATTTGTCGCCAGAAGCAGATAGGAGTGTACCAAACCTTTACATGCTTCACAGGCCACTATGCACTATTTACTTATATTTCTTTACCTTAAATCCTTTCTGTGCCTTTTATATCTATCCTTTGGTATTCATGTTTCCACTAGGGTTTGGTTGGGATGGGGGAGTGAGCTATGAAATTCTTCAATTAAAATTCTAGAAACAACAGAAACATGGGCAAAAATGTTGTATAACAGAAGTTGATCCATCAGAATGACGTCTCACGCTTATTTGGTTATTGATATTTGAAGGTTGTGCTACTAGCTCAATCAAGCTCATACATTGACCCGCTTTGCATGACGTTTTAACTTTTGATTACTCATCTTGTTGTCTAGAGTTCTTTTTGTTTACTAGAATGCTCGACTTGAATGGGTGCTTTAGAACTATTTATCATCATAGAATTATTGTGTCCTCCATTCCAGCCTTTCTGCTAGCTGAGCCCAGGGATTGTAAGTCATATTAGTATAGGGGATATACTTGACTGGCATGAAAGGAAATTTGAGAATTGCTAATTGGATAATTCTTATATTTGGATTGAGACATATTTGAGGGCAAGCAAGGTTTCTGTGTGAGGGAATGTGATGAGATATATTTTAATGCTCCTATGCATGCTTTTTTTGTTTTTGGAGGGAAAGGGAAGGATTTTATTGCGTGACTTGTGAATGTGAAGTTACCCCAATTTTATGTATATTGTCGTTTCTTCTATTTGCATATGGGGAGATATTTGTCATCTGAAAGTTAGGTCACTTGATTGCTAAAGTAAAATATCTTGATATTTTAAATTGAAAAGGCTATTGTCCATGTCTAACAATGTAATAATTCTTTTTTTCAGGTTCACAATGAAATGAATGCTTCTTTTATATACAGGCCACAATTCTAATTTGACTGGGAATCAGCGAAGTAGTGATTGTAGTGACATTCCCGGCATAAATGTGTTGCCTGGGAGTGTTAGAGTTGTTGACTTTGATATATAGTCAAATTCCACAAATGATGATATCAATGTTCTCCATGGGAGGTATGTTATTCTTTATGTGGTTTTTTGAGTTTGGATGTCTCCAAGTTAAGGTTGATAGCATATTTAAGCTTCCTACTTCTTGACATGTTGTCTCTTTAATAGCTTGACCAAGTTATGAAAAACACAAAATGTTTCACGAACACATTATTCCGAGCAGAACATAACAGTCCATGGACAAGTCAATATGACGTGATTTACACATGCAACCCAAATAATATGGTGGGTCTTAAGTTTCTACCATTTATGGCAATGCATTTATATGAAATCAACACCTGTTGGGTCTTAATATTTACACATGTCTATCGCATCAGATCTGAAATCTACTCCTATTGGGTCTTAATATTTACACATTTGTATCATATCAGATTTGAAATCTACTCCTACGTGCATGATACTTGATGTTATGACAAGCAAAGTATATGAAGACAGCCAACGAGAATAAAATAAGATGTATAAATTTTGTTGTAATACAAAAGAAAATAATGCGATTAGAATGACATGTAACACCATCATATCATCTGATTGTGAATGCATAAGATCTTTCATTGGAACAACTTTAGAACATCTAAGTTATTTATGTTTGACATGGGATGAAAACTTTGAATGTGACATGGATGAAAAACTTTGAATGATGACCTTTTCTGGTCATCTTATTCTTTCAAAAGTTATTGTGCAAGTATGTCCAGTTCCTAATAGTTCACCTTTCAATGGGTGAAAAAATACAAGGGGGATAAAATTTTCGTGTATGTTTTGAACTTCCTATCAATGTTCTCCAATGCATCAATGAAAGTTGTGTACCATGCCTACATATGTATATGACAATCTAAACCATCTTTTTCTTCTTTTTTCATTTCTTTCTAATTGGCGCCTTAGAGATTTTTCATTCCTTTTGATATATTTGGGAGTATAATGAGGCTGACTACTCTTGTTCAGCTCATAAAACTCTTTAGATTAATTAAAGAGCATGCTTTTATTGCATGAGAGTGTCCTGTTGTAGTGACACTAGAAGATCAGATCTTCAGGGCTGAGGTATGTCTATGGAGTGTATAGGAGTCATACAAAGATACTGCTGCAAAACAGTGTTTGTGAGCCGATGTAGAATCCCTGATTGATATTCTGGATCAGAATGTAAGATTTGCTAAGCTTAAACTTGTCTATTATGATAGTTTATTTATCTCATTATTTTAAATTTATTACATTCTCCGGATAGAATTAGATTAGAAAGAAGTGCAAAGCTCTGTTCTACTTTCTGATATGGAAGACTTGTTTTAGGGGAAAAAAACACAAAGATTTGACTAGGAACTTCTAGAATTATGAATTATCGTTGTTGTGCACTCTACGGATCATGAGATCTTACTTTGATTGGATTAGAGTCACACGATAGACAATCTTTCTTGTAATAAGTAATAAGAGCTTGGAACCTAATATTCATTGTGCCAATAGAATTAGATCAGAAGTGCAAAGCCCTGTAGATCGTATAGACAAATTTGACCTGGAACTTCCATAATTTTGATTATTTTTGCAGCTTAGTGATTTAAAGGTAACCAAAAAGGACTCCTCGAAATGTATGGGAACAAAATGGTGAATTCAAGGTTAGCATTTATGGAACTTTTATGGGATAGTTATTTGTTGTGGCAAGACTTTGGCTATTTTCGATACTTATCTTGGATAGTAGTTCTTCGATTGTTATGGTTATATGACTACTCCATCTTTCCGAAACATAGTTCAAGATTCACTAAGTCCTTCACACAAGTTCATGAGATTGCAAAATGCACCTTATTCGTGCAGCACCTTCTTTTGCCAATGAGATACTTAATGCAACACATTTTGTTTACATTATTATACTTTATTTTCAGGATGTGTTAGTTGCTTTCAGATTGGGGAACAAAGGTGACTAACCATATCTGCAATAAAAGACTGTAAATGTCAAATTTTTCTGAAGAAGGTTATACTTGCATAAATGTTAGAAGTGAGTTTTTGCTTAATAATAGACAAATGGGAGTTATATTTGGATTTGTTGCCTTCTGTTTTATGTGTGGTGCACTTCATTTCTATGTTCTTTGGGAGCCTTTCTGCACAACAATTTATGCTTCACTTTTATTTAAAAGGCGCCTTAGGTGGTACTTCAGCAGCAACCCGCGAGGTGCTTAAGGCATGTGCCTCGATGACCCAAAGTTAGAAACACTCCCTTTTGGACTTGACTTGGTTTGTTTTAACAAAAAAAATGACCTCATCACTAATTTGGTATTCAATAGGAGGGTCATATTTGATTAAATTGGTGGCCTGTTGTCTGTAAATTAACTGTAGTTAATTGAAAATTAAAGAGTCACAGAGAGAGATGTATGTATCTTAGTTAATGTAAGGAA
>JACGWL010000461.1:0-13035 GCA_034509725.1 Sesamum angolense
TCTTTTTATTATTAATTTTTATTCTTATGAAAATATCAGTAGTGTTATTTATGATATAACTGCTTAATTAAGTACAATTAGTAATATTTTGAAATAAAAACATATATACTCATGATTTTTAATTATACTCGAGTCTCATCAAATCTATTAATTTCTTAAAAAATTATATCGAGCTGATATTGACCTATAATCCTCCTCGACACACTCAAATCAATCAAATATTTAAAATTATTATTATATATAAAAAAAATATTGCTACATTGTTCATATGTTGTATCAAGATATTTAAACTAACGGTTACAAATGAATTTCAATAATCCATTTGGAAATTGGATGGTTGAGTGATCAAAATATGTCGAGAATTCAGTCGATCAATCCCATGAAAGAAAATACTAATAATGCAAATTTTGAAGTATGTTTTTTTTTTCTTTTTTTGGAAAAATTAAATGGTATTTTAATAATAAAAATAAATAATAGGGGTACTCAATTTTCTCATAGTGAAATGATATATTGTTTAAATGTAAAAAATGGGTATATTTTTTCTTCACCCATTTTTTGACTCTTACTCTTAAAATTTGTACGTTCTAAACTTTATGTGATTAAAACACTCATTTTGCTTTTCCAAAGCCTATTACGCATAATAGGTTGTTTTTTTAGGACGAACCCAAAAATATGGTCGATTCAATATTGATGAGATTTTATTTTTTTTTTAATACATAAGAATTACATAAAATTTTAAATTTGATCCTTATTTAGCATTCTCATGTATATATATGTTTGAACTTATAAGAAAATAAATATAAATATATATATATGCAGAGAGAATGTTTAATTATTATTTATTATTTTTTACAAGTAAAATATTATAAGAAGAAATGTTAAATGGGGGTAAAATTGGAAAAAAATTAAAAAAATAAACTAACATCAGATTTTATTTTTGGCCAAAAATCATATGAAATCGTGAATTTTCGGAGGAGTGTAAGTTAATTTGAGAACTTTGGGAAAAAATATAATTGTGTATTTTATAGAATGGTCTAAATGTAATTAACCCTATATCTATAAATCACTAATTCTTATTTAAATTATGAAGCATTTCAATATATTTAGTTTAATTTGTATCTGGCAATGAGACCTAACTTAGCTGGCCAAATTGAGACCTCGTAACGGTAAAGGTCATGAGTTTTTTTTTTCTTTTACAAGGTAGAGGCCATGGATTTGAACTCCATTTTATGCGTAAGATTTTGTTTCTACTAAATGGTAGGTGTATTGTTTCAATTGTAATAGTATGCGTTGATTTAATGATTTAGTGTATTTGATATTATTGATTATAAAATGACTATTGTAATGATTTGTTAGATATAAATATATGATAATAATAATAATAATAATAATAATAATTAATTTTTAATTAATAATAATTTATCGATTTTACTTTTAAAAAATTAATTTGTGTCCAATCAAACAAGAAGTTGAATGTTTGGTCTTTAAGAGAAAGTAGCATCTAAAGATAACAACAAAATCCGACCGAAAATCTTAGTATTTTTTTTCCATCAAATCAACTTCCTCTTTTTTGTTTCTTTGATCCGCAAAAACCCAACCGCCCAAACTTTTCTCACATTTCACATGCAATGCCACAATGTCGGAGCCATGATTTAAAATTTTTTAATCTTTTATATAAATTATAATAATATATTATATTATATCATATTTAAACATAAAATTCATATTATTTAGATATTTATTAACAAAAAATCATAATCCATCACATTCTCTATATTAGAATATAAAAAAATGATATCCGTCCTTGAAGATTTTTTTTATAATTAATTTAAATAAATCGATTACAAGTAAAATCATTTCTGTTGACATCAATATCTAATATGCAGTAAACCAACTCATGCATACAACAAACAAACATTCCACGCACTTGACGGGATTCGAACCATGACCTCCAAAATTATAGGGCTTCAACTTCGCCAATTGAATTAGGTCTCGTTGGCATATTTGATGTCATATTTATTTACATACACACACACACACACATATATATACTTCTTCCCAATTGTTGATCAATTCAAAAAATGGCAACTAAGAATTCACTTATTTGATCAATGATGTCTTAGTTAAGTGGTTAAAGTTAAAATTGAAGTCCCATGAACAAGTTTGAAATTATGGGTTTGACTCCTAATGTGTGAGGGTATTTGTCTCACTTTATGTTAGTTATTTTAATTTATTTATCATTGTTAGTCATATTGATTGAATTGACGTGTTTACTTGATATATCGATATGAATTATTATACTTTATTTATTATTACTAGTAAATAAAATATTCTCGTATTTATAATATAATATATAATTCGATCAAGGGAAAGTATATCTCTTTAAAAAAAATAAAGGAAGCAAATATCTAATATGTGCATGATTAGAAATGTACTTTATTTATTTATTTATTTTTCAACTTTCTTAAAAGAAAGTATATTTATATAAGTCAATAATTAAAACTTGTAAGAGTTGCTAAGCTGATTCATAGATATCCAATTCCCTTGCATGGTTTGTGTCGCATCATTTAAATTTCATCCCTTAATCTTCCTAAAATTGTGGGACTTTGTAATTAAAAATAAAAATAATTACATCTACTCCCCTAATTTATAATCTATTTAAACAAACAAATTATATTTTTTAAAAATTTACAAATATACCCACTAAAAATATCAATTTCATTTATACAAATCACTCTTACTTATCAGAAAATTACACATATAATCCCCAAAAACATCGACATCGTCACACAAATTACCCTTGTATTTTTTTACTATCATAAATAAATTTATGTAATTACACAAAAATATAAATAATTTTTATAAACAGACAGGAAATAAAAATAAATAATATAATTATCCTCAAAGTACGTAGCTAGTCTCTTGGTTGTCCTATTGTTTAATATTTTATTTTGAAGAAGTCAATCCTTTCACTATCAAGATTAGCACATTTAATGATTTTTACATTAAAACATTGGTTCATCATCGTCCATAAAAATATAAATTATTATTGTAACAATGAAATTTATATATTTATATATAATTCTTAGTTTAAAGTACTTTAGGCCTTCTTCATTTCTTAGTTTATTCACATTATGTGTTTTTTAATTATTAATTTATGTAATTTATTATATCATTTAATGCGTTCAAATTTAAAAAATTAATTTAATACATTAATAATGCAAAAAAAAAAAAAAAATCTTTTACAAATATATATATATATATATGTATGTGTGTGTGTGTGTGTGTGTGTGTTGTAAGACGTTAGCTTACCAATTAAGCAAGGCCTCGGTCTCATTGTTTATTCTTTGACATTTCATTTTTCTACAATTTTCTTACTTTTTCTTATAATTTCTTCGTATTATGCGAGTTTTTTTTGTTTTCCTGCTTAATTTCAAGAAATTTTCTTTAATTTTTCAATTTCATATTATAACAATGAGTTTTTAAAACTTATATCAATAATTAGATTTAAATCTTTTACCACCCAATTAAATTATTTTTTTGATAATGGTACGTTATTTATTTGTTTTTGTTTCAAGTTGTTGATATGATGTTTTTTTTATTTGTTTTAAGTTCTTGGTTGATTTAAAAATATTAATTTATATTAAATGTTATAATTGAATGATATAAAAACATTGATGTCTTTAAAAAAATAAATTATTTTCTTAATAATAAATTAAAAAAAAATTTAAATTTATATTTGAAATCTTTTACTCCAATACCCAAAATAGATGGCATTTGAGCAAAAAAAATATTGTTTTGCATGTGTAATTAATTAATTAATTATATATTTGGATAAAGTTGAAAAACAATGAATTATCATTTTTAAAAAAATGTTTTGTCATTATTGGTGGCCAAAATCATTGAAGATAAAACAGGGGGAGTTTTTGTAGGTTTGTAACACTTGTGATCCGACAAACACCCAAATCTATTCTTAGATCCAATTCTTGTCCTCCCATAAACACCATTCATTTTCATGCCCACCTACGACAAAACAATCATACCTAAAATTCATATCGGAATATCATGTAAGCAAGAATTATGGGTGGTTGGACAAGATGATGTCACTTCAAAAAATTAAAATTAAATTAAATTTTGATCAATTATTAATCACCACAACTTAAAAATTATGATAAATTAAATAATTAAATAATTTATCATGATTAATCAATATTCGTTATGATTTTTAGTCATAAACCAGAGCATTTGTCATTGTTTTAGTCATGTCTAATTTTGACTACACTAAGCAGAAAACAACGGCTAATGGACATTGCAGAGTTATGGTTGATTTGTATTTATTACGATTTTTTTCATTTAGTTATAGTAATTAATCATAGAGGAGAGGAAGATCATATTTTTTCTAGTATGTATGTTTGGGAAATTCTAATTCTGATTGGGTTTTGCGTACTCGAACTTGAACAATTACAAAGCAAGTTCAATAATACTTATTGTGTACTTATATAGTTTAGGGAATTGGACCAATCACAAATAAATATATATAATACTATGGCTCTTTAATGATTTTGGCTCGATCAAACATAAAATTTAAATAGATATTTCCATCATGGCGTTTGAGGATGGCGTTTAATCCATATAAAAATATTTAGAAAATTCTAAAAGATACTTGTAAAATTATAATTCAAAATTCAAAGGTCATTTTGGTCCGTTTTTTATAAAAATTGATGACAAACTTAACATAATTGGTTTGTTGTTAGACACAACATTAAATTAGGTGTGATATTTGTAGTTTCTAAAACAACGAGAAAGGTATTTGCAACTATAAAAGAACACGATGGAAAATGAATATCTTTTAATGAAAATGTGATTTAGATCGCATTGAACTGTCAAACACACATTCACACACTCAGACCCAAACACATATACAAAGATAGGGAAAAGAATCAAAGGGTTTTTTGGAAGATCAAACGGTCACCATCATCTAATCATCCGAAATTCAATGTAGACAAAACCAAAATTGAACCTCAAATTCTGCATCCATCTGTAATTTTCTGTGCAACAGTCGCAGGATTTCTACACTTTGGTTGTCCACTTTGTAATACACATTGTTGCGATTCTGACAGCTCAAATTATTGCACAAACAAGAGGAAGCACACCTCCATTACTACTACATTTTTTACAAAAAATTGTTTTTAAGACACATTATATATAATTATTACACAACTCCTATGTTCTATGTCTTGACAATTGAACTTGCATTTGCTTAGTGGGATGATGACAACAATTAGGTTTGAAAAAGGTAAATTAGTGCGGATTTTTATGTCAATACAGTAAATGTGTAGATATCACTTATGATAATCAAAATCATGATAACGATTGTTAGCGGGACGAAATCTAACATTATTTGACAATAACGAATGAAGGTGCACAATGGGTCGAATCGGCACTGACCAGTTTGGAAAAACCCAACCCATGACCTTTGCTTACTACTGTTCATGGTTGGTCTTAAGATTGTTCTGAGCATTTAAATGGACTCCAAATTGAATTATTTTTAAATTCAAGCCCAACTCCTAAACTAGCCCAATTGAGGCCCAGTTCAGGCCTAGATTAAGCTTAATTAGACCTATTTTATTTTTACTTTTTATGAAATTGATGTATCCTTTGAATAATAAATTAAATTTATAATTATTTTATAAAATAATAAATAATAATTAAATGAAATGAAAATTTTTAACTAGAAAAACCAATAGTTAAAACTATGTAACTAACTAATTTATTGACTAACATGCTTACAAGAAAACCCTAGATAATAAAAAGCCCAAAAAACTTTGAAAAAAATAAATAAACAAAGAGTATTGAATTAATATACTAAAAATTTATAAGTAAAACAAAAAGATAAAAAAAATAGAAAACTATTGGAATAATCAATTTAAAAAAAAAATAAAAGTTATATATCATGCAATTATTAAAAAAAAGATATATCCAATTTGGGTCAACCTATTAGCCCAACCAGGCCTACCAAAACCCGGCATTCTTTGGCCACTAGGCTAGGCTGGGCCGATTCTTTGTATTGGTACTTGGTATCAGTATAGGACCAGTTTCGGTTCCAATCAAATCTAACCTCCATTTTTTATATCAGGCTAACTCAGATTGATTTGGGTAAGCCCAATCCGACCCGCTGTACCATGTTGAAATTCACAAAATATCATACCAATCAATTGATCATTGGGCCACTGAGTGAGGAAGCTCCATCATGAGAAAGATGGAAAATCCTGCAAGCATGCTGAAAATTTTCCTGTCTTTTTTCTGTGGGCCAAAAGGCCCAAAACCATTTATAGACTACTTTGAAATTGAGATAGTGGCCCAACATACTAATTACCTAGTAAACTGATGACGATCTTTTTTAGAACAGTAATTAATGTATGTGATTATGTAATATTTCGTCTTTACAAGATAATTTTGTTAAAGATTTTGACCTGCAATACGTCACATATGGATGAATATGAATTGTCATTCTGTTTACTTTGTTAATATCAGCAAATTTGGTGAATTTTAACCAACAAATAAATTTATTTTTAGATGAAAGGACATATCAGGGGAATTAAATGTAATTTTTCAAACCATATAAATTTATATGAAATCCCACCAAATTTAAGAAATAATGAAATTATATTTTAAAATATATTAATTTAAAACCACTATCTAATATATATAACATAATCTTATTAATTAATTCAAATATATTATCATTTGACACAAAAATTTATACAAAATTAAAACCACATGTTTTCCACTAATAAAAATGAAATGGTAAATCAGAGAGGCTGCATCCTGGGGCCTCAGACATGATAAAAGTTGTCTTTTTTTCTGGATTCTTTGATTGCTTGTCAGACATGATACGATGTCCAGTGAATGTCTGTCTGTCTGTCCGTCCGCCAGCATACGACATCTCAGACGACAGGGCATTTTAAGCTGTCAAGATTGCAACGCCCACTCCATTTTTAATATTTTCCATTTACATCTTTTTCTTAAAAAATTTTTGAAATGCTTATTTTTACTGTTTACTTTTATTTTCAGATACCTCGATTTTTGTTATTGTTCGCGTACAATTTATTTATTCAGATCATAAAAATAGAAGTTATTGCGAACATGCTTTCAGCTATAGAACCTTAAAAATTTTCAAAATTTGCGTAGGATTAAATACAGATCAAACAACGGAACAGAATATTTTCATGCCAAGAAAGACGAGGAAACTTTGCATACGATCGATCAATAGAAGCTTTGCATTGTTACATCATTGAACTGGTAATAACAGCATATCTACAACCACATATATGATAATATCATACACCTCTTAATAGAAAAGGAAAAAGGACAAATACTTCACATTTCTGAATTGCCCATCCAAAAGAAAGCAAGCAACAACCATACAAACAAATCAGAACAACATGAACAGCAAGGACCTAGCTATACTTGGTTATCCTCGGCAAAAAGAATCTTAAATTCTTGTAAATGTAATAGAAAAACGGAGAAACGGTAAGGAATAGAGACCGGGAAAGATCAACATGTTGTGCTCTTCAGCCTATCTACCTTCGTTGCTCATGTTTAACGATCCGTCCTTCATCAGTTTCAAGCTAAGACTGTTGTATCGCTCTCGTGAGTATTGTCTCGATGCTTTTCTCCAGTCCGTGCCTGCCTTCATCATTGCAGCAAATTCCTCGAAACTTATACGTCCATCCTACAAAAGGAATGAACAAATTTAGGACATAGTGTGCCAACATGTGCAAAAATAAGAAGGGAACTCATATACAATGGCATTGATAGTCACGGATAGAAAATATCAAGGTGTAGGATTACTAGCCTTGTCTGTGTCAACGTCTTGAATAATGGCGTGATAACCTCTTCACTCGTAGGTTCGGCCTCATCAGCAAAGGCCTCCCTCAGCTCTTCAATCTCGATATACCCAGTCTCGTTTCTATCGAAGAATTCAAAGGCTTTACGCAGATGGTCTTCGTTGCCCATCTTCCTTAGGTGTACAGAAATTGCAACAAACTCTCCGCAGTCAAGATATCCATCCTTATCTACGTCGCCCTGCAGAAAGAATAACTAATTACCTCCATGTGATAATGACAAGCGCAGTGCTTTAGCAAAAAGGATTTGGTACAACAGACACGGTCTCAAGGGCAGATGTCCCGAAGAATCTCTCAACTTTCAAAGAAGAATCAAGCGTAAGATGTTCCAATTAGGATAGCACTTACTGCTTCCATAAGAACTAGAAGATCTGCTTCAGGGATCTGATGGCCGAGCTTATGTAGTCCAGTTCTCATTCATTGATGTCAATCTTCCCTTGTTGCCTGTATCCATCAACTGGAATCCTCCTTTATGCCTGCCACTTCCTCCACCGACAAATGTTCAGCAATCACCTGGCATTTCGAGCAGCAATTTAGTAATGAGAGGACTGCAAAAGACCCACTAACTAATTTGTTTAAGTGCCTTATAAAGCAAGAGATTACCCTTAGAGCTCGTTTCTTCAGCTTATTCATCATCGAAAATTGCTTGAGCCGAGCTCTCACAGTTTCACCCAGAGAAACATTTGGAGCACTTTTTGCATTTTGTAACCAAGGATGATCTGCAAGTGCAGCAGCTACACTTGTCAAGAGCATCTCTATGAGCAAAACACATCATTTATAAAATAGAGCATATCTGTTACCTAGAACTTCTTGTGCTGTAGGCCGCTGTTTGGGATCAGGATTGAGCATCTTCTTGACCAAATCTTTTGCTTTATCAGAAACCTTAGGCCAAGGGTCTCTCTTGAAATCCACAACAGAACGAATGATTGCTTGGGCAACTCCTTGTTCAGTTTCTGCAAGTAAACGACATTTTCATATTAACTTAGACGACGTTGGCATAGGCATTATTATTACAAGATGTTGGCAGAGAAACATACCAGCCCAAAAAGGTGGAATACCACACAGTAATATGTAGAGAATTACACCAGCACTCCAAACATCAACTTCTGGACCATAGTTTCTCTTGAGCACCTCTGGAGCCATATAATAAGGACTTCCGACTATCTCATCGAATCTCTCGCCTGTAGAATTACAAACAAATCAGCTAAGAATGAAAATCAACCATGAAACAGGCTGTGATGACACTTGGAAGAATGAATGCAATAGTAGACGGCATTACCAGGCTTGAAGAAAATCGACAACCCAAAATAATAGCTTTTAGTGGTGCTGTTTCCTTCTTATTAGAAAACAAGAAATTCTCGGGTTTAAGATCACGGTGCATGACCCCATGCTTATGGCAATTCTGCAGAGAAACCCAAGCTAATTTATTCACATACGGCAGGAGTAAAATATATATACTTTGCAAATAATCTCCATAAACCCACAGAAAAGACACGGAAGAAAGGAAATTGGGAAGTTTTCCACCTTTTATGGCACAGTGAAGATCACAAACGACAAAGACCAAAATATCAACCTTAACGTTTACAACCAAATAGTTGATGAGACAAATTGCATGTCAGTGCCACACGTTACCCAAATAGTACTTACATTATCCTTGTACTAATAGTCCTTGTTTCAATAGATCTGGCACCGCATTACTGACTAACATGTAAATCTTAATACACGTTCGACAAAATCATGATAATTCATGTACTCTCAGATGCGAACAAGACTCTAAAAATTCTCAACATAAAAGATCAAGATCAGAAAAATACTCACCTGAATAACTTCAACAATTGTGCGTGTCACAGCCGCAGCAGCCCTTTCCGTATAATGACCTCTAGCAACAATTCTGTCAAACAACTCTCCACCTCACACAACTCCATAACTAAGTGCACAGCATTATCATCTTCATACGTATCCTTCAAGCTCACAATATTGGATGCTTAGGCAAATGCCCATGATCTCAACTTCTCTCCTAACATCTTCAATATCCACTCTAGTCCTCAGCTTCTTCTCGATATCGACTTACAAGCAAAGACCTCCCATTACTCTTATCAGTGCACAAATATGTGATCCCAAATTCACCACGACCAAGCTCACCCCAGCTCATAAAACTCCTTTATGTTATACCCTGTTGGGTTGCTCAAAACAGTAGATTTCCCACCATTTGGTTCTGAACCCCCATAATCAATAGCATAAGGGTTTGGCTTATGCTTCCCCCTATTCTCATCTGAAGTTTGTGGTACTGCACAACAATTTCCCATTAAAAATCTCCTAAATCAACTTGCAACTTCCGAAATCCAGCAAAAATGGTCACAAAATTTCAGCACAACACAAACAAAGACCAATAAAAATCTCAGCTTTTTCCTGATCAACACCACATACAAATCAACAGAACAAAGCTTAAGTCTTTCTTAACTAAAGCTTCAATTCTCAAACTTCTTCACTTCCCCTGATCTTTCAGCCAATTGGGTTTCTGGATTGCAGCAAAAATAGCAGTCAACAACCATCAAAACTCAATCTTCAAAATCAAAACTACACAAACATATGAAAATAAACCAAGTGAATACCTCAACAAGCTTCAAAACCCATCAACAAGACTTCATACTTCAGATCTCCAACGACTAAAGTCTTCAGTAAAAAAAACAGACGGAATAACCAAGAAAAACTACAGATTCCAACCCAAAAAAGAAATAGAAAAGAAAAAAAAAAAACTTCTTTCCAAGAAAAAGAGCTGTGGTAGAACACCGATCTACCACGGAGATTTAAGGAAGAAAGTACAAAGTTTGGAACTGAGGTAAACGTTGAAACGGGAATTTAGCACATCAGTTCATGTGAGGGAGAGAATCGAAGACCTCCAATTCAATACAGACTTTCCTCCTACGCCCGCCTATCTATCTATTAATTTCCAATTTTTCTTTCAACTAATTTTATTTATTTATTTTTATCTTTTTTTCTAGTTGAATTCAGTGAGACGAAACGAGTTTTATCGCGATGTGGTTTTTTTAGTACGTCATTGTAAAAAAAATAAAATGTGTAATGATGATTATAGTAAATTGTGTAAAATATGTATATAAAAAGAAAATAAATAAAGTAAACCAACTCTTTGAGATTTGTTATAATTATAAGAGATAATTATACTCTCATCCTTCAAGTTTGCTGTAATTATACATAAATTTCATATAGTTTTGAAAAATTACACTTAATACACCTGAGGTTATTTTCGTCTAACAAATTACTCCATTCGTTAATTATAATTTAATAAATTTGGTGATATTAACAGAAAAATTGAATAAAAATTGATTTATACAATCGATTGACTTATTACTGACTTATTTGATCATTTTTATTTTTTTCATAAATCTTATAATATTATTTTCTTTCTCCACATAGTCAATTTTAATCTCATAAATTTTAATAATTTCTCTTCATATTATAAAATACTTTATTTTATATGCACAAAATCGCGTAAAATAGCAACTAACTATAATATATATATATATAAAAAGGCCAAGGCAAGTGGAATGGAATTTGATAGAAATGTTGGGACAAGCAAGCACACTTGTTTATTGGTATTGTGTGCCAATGGAGAGCTCTTAAATGCCAATGGCAACACCATTAGTCAAACTTTGAATCTCAACTAGTTTGGTTCATCTACATCTACTTGTTTGGCTTTTGAATTGGACCCAATTTACCCTCACACAACCCTAAATCTTTTCTCTCCCTTTTCTTTTACTTTTTTTTTTTTCAAAATTAAAATAATACTGGTACACGTCCCATAATAATTACAAAACAACTGTACTGAATGGCTTATAAATTTCACGTCTTTCTATTTCTATTGAGACATCTTTTATAAAAAATTTTGAAATTCATATAAAATCAGAGTGAATAATACTTACATAATTAGATATTAATTTATCATCATGATCAATTAGTGATAAGAAAAAAAGGTAGTGATGTAGTAGTGGGAGTGGCTTATAGCCTTAATGTGTTGGCAAATACCTCCTTGGTTTAGTGGGGATGTGGTGGCAAAATTTTAATTACGATTACAATTTTAAAGAATATATTTTGTAATTTTAGATCTAATATGGAATGTAAATGTAATTTTTTTTAATTTAATTTAATTTAAGTTGGGATTATCCAAATACTTTGGAGGATAAATACATCTCTTTTTGCTTTTTAACATATTTGCATAAAGATACTTTTTCATATTTTTTTCTCGATGATTTAAGCAAGCATCCTACACTGATTGCAGACGAAGAGTTTGAGTGGCTTATAAGTCTCAAGACCTCATCTCTCTAATGATGCGCCTTTTCAAACAAACCCACGAGACCCATACGAAGTCAGAGCCGCGCACAATGGAGCACCCAACCGAGTCGCAAGCCGCATCATTAGCCGTCTGAACGAGGCCATGTGCCCCTCCCAAATCCTCATCTGGGGCTAATGATATAGGCAAGTGCCACATATTGATTGCCAACGAGGAGTTTGAGTAGCTTATAAGTCCAAGACCTCCTCTCCCCAACGAGGTCATTTTTCAGGACAAACTCGTGAGACTCATACGAAGCTAATTTAATCCAAATACAATAAATTGTAAAAAGTTATTTTTTTTTTCCTGAGGCAATAGTAAATGTAAAAGCCATCTCTGAGCATTTTTTTTGAGAAACCATGCGACAGAAATGAAGTCGTGCTTCGTGAGGGTGGTCTTGGATTCTTCAAAAGCGTGGCTCTACCCGGTCAAACCCCGCGATTTGACTCATTAATGTTTACAAACTTTTTTAGTTCACTTGGTAGTACATCTAATTAAATTTTATTAAACCAAAAAAGGAATTTAGACATTTATAATTCAGGGTAAATTAACATCTACCTCCCCTGAGGTTTGGCATAATTACAATACCCCCTTTGTTGAGAAAATACAAATAGCCCCCTAATTTAACGACCGTCTAACAATTACCCAATCTATGTATTTTTTATAATGAACTGACTAAAATACCTTAATTAAAATATATAATTTTATTATTTTTTAAAAAAAATATTTTTTTATCGACTAAGGTGATAATTGTTTTTATAATTTTAATTTTTCCATCCA
>JACGWL010000454.1:0-128160 GCA_034509725.1 Sesamum angolense
TCACGGTACCATCTTTAATTTAGCAAAATTTGCGCTTTATCATATATGATCTTTTTTTTATTGATTTTTCTGCTGGAAAAACATTGTATGTTCTGTATATGTGAAAAATATCACATCATATAACCCTTATTATCACATGTGCACTACATGTGATTTTTTTTAACAAAAAATTTGATTAAAAACAGTTATAAATAGCAAAGTGCAAATTTTATAAAGCTGAGATGGTAAGTTGGTCTTAAAAAAAAAAAATTAAATACCAAAGTGTAAAAACGACTATAGTTCAAATGACAAAATTAACCCAAATATTTAGGCCTTGTTTGGCTTGAGCTGGACAAATTGAGATATTCGGCCCGATAATATGTTTACCAAAATCTGGGAGGCCCATATTTTGAGGTAGAGCCCAACGTTGGAAACATAAAGGCTAAATTAATATTGAATTTGGCCCACAAGATGATACGATGTGGAATGACTATTTTGTCCTTCAAATTAGATTGAGTAACGTCGTTAATTGTTAAATTGTTCATTTCTTTAATCTATTAAGGCATGTTTACTTCAAAGATGTCGTCAATAAAAGACACGATTTAAGTGGACTTATATGTATGTATTTAATAAAATTACTTTCTGTTTATCTCAATGCACAAGAGGGGTGATTGGTTGAACCCACCTCTTGTTATAATAATCACAAAAATTTGGTGTAATTACACATAAAATTTTTATAATTTAAAAAAATTATATTAGTAACTATGACGCTTGTGTGTGTGTGTATTTTTTTATCAGTTGGACTTTGACTAAAAACAAAATGAATGAATTTTTTTTCATTTACTTTCGATTGACTTAGTAACTAATACTGATTTATTGCAATTCAAACAAATCTTTTTTATGACCAAACTACCTCTCACATGCATTAGCATGTGAAGATGTATAAAGGAAGTTTGGTCATAGAAAAACTTGTCTGACCTACAATAAGTTAGTAATAAATTAATCGAAAGTAAATATGATTTTCATTCAACTTTTTTGTTAATATTAATAAATTTAATTAATTTTGACTAATGAAGTAATCTATTTATTAGACAAAAACAAATATCAAGAGCATTAAACGTAATTTTAGAAATCAGAAAAGTTTTTTGTGTAATTATACCAAATTTCTAGAGCGATGATGTAATTATCCCTAATCATAATCACAAGAACAATGAGAATAGTTGTTGGCCCTATTATAATAACAAACTTCAAGGCCCCGTTTACTTCAAGAATCGTATTAAACGAATGATAGGATTATCCTTTATTAAATGAATGATAAAAAAATCCTGTATAATTAGTTAGGTGTTTATTTATATGTACTATCAAAACACGATAAATTTTATCAAGTGTTTACATTGATGTCCACATGCTTTTGATAGGAAAATTACCTTTGAGCTTTCATTTACAAAATTTTATAGACATAAATAATAATAATAATAATAATAATAATAATAATAATAATAATAATTATTATTATTATTATTATTATTATTATTTAATCAATTTAAAGGGTACGATGGTCATCAAAATTTAATAGACACGATATTGAAATCTAATATTATTGGCCAAGCCCGACAACTATACATACTATTTGTTATATTACAAAACCCAACTTGTTTTTCAAATATCATTGTTTTGCCCTCTACTCTTTACACATATTATATTTACACCACTTGACTTACTACGGTCTATTTAAACACTCATATCTTTTAGATAATTACATATATACCTACTAAATGTCAATATCACTTACACAAACCATCTCCTTATTTTTTTAAAAAATTACAAACACATTCCTTAAAAATGTTAATTAGCATATTACAAAAACTATTCTTATTTTTTGGTTGTCAGGGGTAGTTTTGTAATTATATAAAAAATATGGATGATTTGTATAAATAAACCATAGATCAGGAGGTTTAAATGTAATTATCCATAAAGTATTTTATGATAAACATATTGTAGTTCTTAGATTTTAGTGTTTATTAAAATGCTTTATATATCCAATTTATTTTTCCTTAGTTTTTTTTAGTATGTTACTGTATCAAATATTATAATATGTTATACGGATTTATATAATTTTGTGCTTTATTCTGATTAAAATATGATTTACATGAGATATTATGTTTTATATAATATTTTGAAATTAAAATAAAAAAGGTCATTTTGAGGATTTTTCAAACACTTAAGATAGTCATACAAAGTAACTAAAACATTGTACAATCACTCATTTAAATCATACTTTTAGGCCTCCTTTACTTTCGGGGTTTAGTCTTTATATCCCTACTGCTCCTGTTTAATTTTTGTTTATTTACAAAATCCCTAACCCGTGACTTTAACCTCAGGCCCGTAATTATTGGTGATTATAATGTGATATCTAACTTGTCAATTTTCTCTTGTTAAAATTAACATGGGCCCACACTATTGATGATTATATTTTATCTCTCAAATATGTCCTCAATTTTATTTTTGAAAAGTCTATATTACCCCTATCTTACATTTAATTTTCTCCACCATGCCATTGCTTTTCCTTAATTATCAGGTGACCCTTTGAATATATATATATATATATATATATATATATCTCACCCCCATCTCCTTTCTTATATGAAATTGTTCATTTTTTTTCTTCCAATCGTGAATGCTGCTATTTCTGGGGAAAAAAAAAAAAAAAGTATAGATTTTACTGTTTTAATTTGAGTTCCACTTTATATGAGAAAAAAAGGTTGTGATTTTTTTTTCTCCATCCTCTCATTTTGTTTTGATTAATTGAAAGCAAATGACATGGAGTTGGAGGGAAGTTGAAGGCAACGATTTGTTGCCGCGAGGAGGGGTGGGGCAAGGGCCTGGCATGCGATGGTGTTGAATTGAGGCGCCGTCGATTAGAAAAAACCATTATTCCCATTTGCATTTCTGGAAAAGGGATTGACACTCGATTTTCTATTTCTTCTTCTTTCCTTTTATTGTCGTGTGGGAGCGCATGCATTTTGCTGAAAAATCCCACACAGAATGAGAATGAATAGGTTGCGGATTGAAGAAAATATGGCGATGGAAGCAGGGTGGGGGAGGAAATCAATTGTAGGGAAGATGGGTTTTTTTTTTTTTTTTTAAATGGTGAATTTTACTAATGAAAATAAATATTAAACAAAATGAAAGAAATAAAATGACTATCAAAATTGGAACCCAAACAGAACAAAAAAAAAATCCTCAGTCAATAGGATAAAAAGTCCACTTCCTTTTATGAAAATGCCATTTGGATTCTAATTTTGTCTTTGAATTATTATTGCTAAAATAATTATGTTTTTTATATTACATATAATTTTTTATATGCATCTTTATTTATATACAAATTAAAATGGTTAAAAATTTATACATTTTTAATTATGCAAATATAAGATGTATATATATACATATAATTTAAATACTTTCAAATATTTTATACTTTTGGGATTTGACCATATAACATTGCTATTCTTGTCCTATTTATGGGGCAATTTTGTCAATCTCATATTTTTTCCTCTACAACAACTATTAAAAAATAAATACAATATAAAATTATCATATAATAATCTTAGTATATTCACACAAGGAAAATAGTATTTCACTAAATATTCCAATATTAATCATGAATTTATCTATCCTATTTTAATTTCATCACAAAAAGTAAAGGAGGCCTTAGTACAATAAAGTAAATTAATGTTGCCAAAAGGCGATATCAACAAAATTTATATTATAGAGGTGCGATTCAACACGTTGTACACTAGAATTCTTACAAAAAATTCCCTTTTATTCTCAAACCAAGGTGGGTGTTTATACTAAAAAATGATGCTATTTAGGATAAGTGAAGGTGAAATACCTTTACCTACCCATTTTACATGGCTACGATTTATCTACTGGGGGTGTTTTCATAATTTGACCAATTATAAAAGTTTTTGACAAGTTTGACTTCAAATTTTCCTTTTGAGCCGATATCCTTCTTTTTTTAGTTGGAATGACTTGTTTCTCCTCCATCATAAACAAAAAATAATTTACTAAATAATCACATCACATATATAATATTCACTTAGTCATATCATTCAATAATTCCATCTTTGAAGTAAAACTGCCCTTAAATTAAGTCAAATAATTATATATCACCCTTATATATATATTATTTAATTCTAGCAGATAAAGTACACTCAAATCAAATCTCCATGAGTGTGTGTGTGTGTGAAATTGGGACGAAAATTTATAAGATGATGGATAGAAAGTAATTGGAAAAATACAATTAAAATGAGATGTTTTAGAAATTGTACATTTGGCACAATGAATTGATTTTGGTAAGTTGTTAAAAATATAAAGATAGGATAAATTATAACTATCGTCTCTAAAGTTTGGTTTAATTATAAATACCCTTCGTTATTGAAAAATTATCAATATCCTCTTGATTTTAGCGATCGTCTAACAATTAGCTCAATCCGTTATGTTTTCATCCATTTTTTGTGTGTGAACTGACCAAAATGCCTTGTGAATTAAACATTGTTATTTTTTATTTTTTTATGGATTAAATGAATAATTTTTAAAAATTTTCCATCCAAACCCATTTGATTTTTTTTTATAAGTTTTTTTTTTTAAATTACAGAAATACTATAAGGGCAAAGTTGATCATTTTGTACTTCCATCCAAGCATTACATAATTTCATTAAACATCAGAAGGGTATTTGTAATATTTCAAATAATAAGAAAATATTCATAATTATGCCAAATCCAGGGGAGGTCGTTGTAATTTACCCTTGATAAATATATATATATATGAAGGGCCCACGTGTGTAGGTTTAGTCCGTCCTCTCTTGGTAGGCTTAGCGAAAGACGACCAGCCCAAGACGCACCTCTATTCATGATGAGGCCCATCCCAATTAAGGGGTCCAAACCCAAATTGGAGTAAGCCCAACCCCTGTGTGAAGGAACACGCCAACCTCAGAGTCCTAGGCCAATTGGAATCTCATTGAGCAAGGACTCTTATTCCATCCAATCACCCCCGCTGAACATGAAAGCCTGAAGCGCCTCCCATCCCTTCAGCCTAGAACTCTGGATAAATACATGATCACCTCTCGGATAAAATGGGTTCCCTCTCTCTCTCTCTCTCTCTCTCTCTCTTTCTCTCTCTACTATATACGATAGTGACATTCTTATTCTCAAGCTTTTTTATTATACGTGGCTGATCTCTTTTCTTGTTATTATTTCTTTTTCTTACTAGGAAATTCCTAACTTGAATGTTGGAGTGCTAACATGTTTTTGCAGGTCTCCTTTATCGGACTTGCACTTGACTGCGGCCCAAGCGCTTCAATTATTGCCCAGTGGATTTGTGCGTTTTTCGACGCATTAATTGGCGCCGTCTATGGGAATTATCATAGAGTCTAAGGCGTGAGTAGACTATGGAAGCCCCCACCAACACCTAGGGTAAACGGAAAGTTGCAGAGACACCTAGCGCAACAGACCAGGCTTTACAAGTTGTATCAGGCGCCTCTCTAACCCCTTGCCCAGACCAATGCTACCAGCGTCCCCGGGATTAGCGGAAACGTCGACTGAGCCTGCGGGACATGGTGCATCTTTGGACACCCCTCCTACGGAGCTGTCCTCAACTCTCTTAGGGGTCATTCAACAAATAATCACTTCAGCCATTTGCGAGCAGTTAGTGGTCCTCGTCCCTGTGCGAACAATGACCTCCTCCGTAGTGCCCGCACTGGAACAAATCAACCTAGCGCTAGTAAGACCAGATCCCCACAATGCCGAGACCCTGGACGCCTTGGCTCCCGCCCAGGTAGATTGGAACATCTACAAAAAAGGCTGCAAGACGTCCAATATCAAATGATGGGAGCACATTCTGAAGAACAAACCAGCATTCCCTTCACGGAAGGGGTAATGGCAGACGAATTACCTATGAACTGTCGAACCCCAGCCATAGTGGAGTATGATGGCACCATCGACCCGCAAGAGCACCTGTCACGCTTTGAGAATGCGGCATTATTGTACCGATATACTGATGGCATCAAATGCTGTGTTTTTGTCACCACCTTTGCTTGGGCAGCACAATAATGGTTTAACCAACTACCTCTGGATATGATAGGTAGTTTTCAAGAGTTCCGTTCCCTTTTCCTGCATCAATTCAACAGTTGCAGAAAACAGTGAAAGACTGAACTGAGCTTCTCCTCTATTCTTCAAAACGAAGGAGAACCCTTGAAGGAATATCTTCAGAGATTTAATACGGCCTCCCTAGAAGTCTCTTCAGCCACTCAAGAGATCAAGGCCAGCGCCTTCGTGCAAAGATTTTTAGATGGAGATTTTTTTAAATCCCTGGCCAAAAAGCCGGCTACCAGGTTTGACGCCCTCTTAGCCAGGACTACCAAATATATTAATATGGAATATGCCCATGCCTCTAAATGAGAAGGACGAGGAGAAAAAAAGAAGGAGAGCAAAAAGAGGAAATGACAGACTTTAAAGAAAAGAAACCTGTATGCCAAAGAATAAACACAATATACACTCCCTTGAATATCCCTATAACGCAGGGGCTTATGGTCGTGGAAGGCAAGTGTTCGTTATCACGTCCCAAATCATACAAAGACGGACCTCAACGCCCCAAGTCAGACAAATTATGCCGCTTTAATAATGTCTATGGGCATATAATCGAGGAGTGTAGAAATCTAAAAAACGAGATCGAACAATTGGTTCAAAATGGATACCTACAAGAATACATATATTGGGAAAAAGCTAGAGGTACCGACCATACCAGAAACACGAAACAAATACGGCAGGCAAGAACAACAACCCTAACTTCCTAAGCTAGGCGATACCTAGGTCCACGACGATCGATAAAACTGAGATCAATGACCTACCTAGGAAGGGCGTAATAAGAATGGTCATAGGAGGGCCTATCGGAGGGGACTCCCAGAGAATTAGGAAGGCACAGATAAGAGAGGCTTATAAAATAACTATAAGAGGGATAATGGAAGTAGAACTTGCGGAGGATACTCCTCTCATCCAATTCGGACTGGAAGAACAGCGTGAACTCAGGACATCTTGCAATAAAGCCTTAGTCATCACAGCCCTGTTGGCTAACTATGAAGTTGGGTGAATATTCCTAAACTTAAGAAGTTCAACAAACATACTATTCAGGGAGGCCTATGACCAGATGCAGCTAGAAGATATTACCCTGGATAAAGTAGACACTTCCCTATATGGATTTGCTAGAGAAATAGTACATCCAAGAGGCATGATCTCATTACCATTAACATTGGGTACTCCCCCCCTTCGGAGAACTTGCTTGCTTAAATTTTTAGTGGTAGACATACCATCAGCCTACAACATCATCCTAGGACGACCCATGCTCAATGCCTTTTGAGCCGTTATATCCATCTACCACATGAAAATTAAATTCCCAGTAGATAGGGGAGTAGGCGAAGTACGGGCTGATATCTTACAAGCCCGTAAATGCTACATTAAAGCAATTAAGAAAGGCAAGAAAAGAGGATTGGATAAAATAGTGGAAGGTAATGGTCACAACAAATGAGGGAAAGACCAGATATTAGGGCTCGAGATAGAGAAGGACTCCCCTAACAATGTGCAACCCGTGGAGGAGCTCATTACCATCGAACTCATACATGGTAACCCAGAAAAGGTTACAAAAATTGGATCCAATATGAGGGATGCCACACGAGAAGAAATAATTAATTGTCTTCGTAGAAATAAAGACATTTTTGCATGGACTGCCTAGGATCTGGAAGGAGACGACCCCGGCGTCATCACCCATCACCTCAACGTGGACCCTAACATTAACCCCATAAAAAAAGCGACTTTGGGCCTAAAAAAGATAAAATCATCTAAGTGGAGGTGAACAAATTGCTAGCCACCGACCATATAAAGGAAATACAATTTCCTGAGTGGTTGTCCAACGTCGTCCTTGTTCCTAAACCCGGTGGAAAATGGAGAATGTGCATAGATTTCCAAGATCTTAATAGGGCATGCCCTAAGAAATTTTACCCGCTACCATGAATTTATCAATTACTAAATTCTACATCCGGGTGCGAAATGTTAAGTATGATGGACGCCTCACAAGGATACCACCAAATAATGCTGGCACCAGAAGATCATAGAAAAGTTAGCTTCATTACATATGACGGGACTTTCTGCTACTTGATCATACCCCTTGGATTGAAAAATGCAGGAGCTACATACCAGAGATTGGTGGATAGAATATTCCGACCTCAGTTAGGAAAAAATGTGGAAGTTTACGTAAGTGACATGCTAGTAAAAAGCAAAGAGGCCAATAGTCATGTGGAAGACTTGGAAGAAACCTTTGCGGTCTTGAGAAAGTATCGGTTGAAGCTCAATCCAGCAAAATGCGCATTCGGGGTCAGCGGATGACGATTCCTAGGATTCATAGTGACTCAACGAGGTATGGAGGCCAGCCCCGCCAAAATCAAGGCCATCCTAAATATGTGTCCTCCTACCAATATTAATGAAGTACAACGATTGACAGGAGAATAGCTGCACTCACTTGATTCATCTCAAAATTTGCTGAAAAAACTTTACCATTTTTCAAGACACTGAGGAAAGTCAAGAATTTTGAGTGGAACGAAGAGTGCCAGCAAGTGCTCGAAGAACTAAAAATATATTTGGCAAAGCTTTCTTTATTGGTAAAGCCATCGCTTGGGGACATCCTATACCTCTACCTATCTTCAACACCCCAGGCCATAAACTCCATGCTAGTACGAGAGGAAGGATGCACCTAGACACCCATTTATTACATCAGTAAAGTCCTCACAAGGACAGAGACTCTATCCACTTATAGAAAAAATGGTTTTGACTTTAGTTGTCACCGCAAGAAAACTTCAACCCTAATTCCTTTCACACCCCGTAGCGGTCATAACCAATACACCATTGGAATATGTCCTAGGCAAACTCGAAGCATTTGGACGGTTAGTAAAATGGACAATAGAGCTAAGTGAGTATGACATCTCATACTTGCCCTGAACCACCATTAAGGCTCAGGCGCTAGTAGATTTCGTCTTTGAAACAACAGGGATAACATAAGAAAAGAGCCTGGAAGAAAAACTATGGTTGCTATATGTGGATGGATCATCCATTGCACAAGGGAGTAGAGCAGGTATAGTAATTACATCCCCTTAAGGTGAGGATATGGAGTTTGCAATAAGGTTTGACTTCAAATCCTCAAACAACAAGGTCGAATATGAAGTCCTGGCCCTAGGCATGAAAATGGCCCAGGATGCGGGAGCCTCGCATCTTATAACTTATTCCAATTCACAATTGATAGTAAAACAAGTGAAAGGAGAGTACGAAACCAAGGAAGAAAGCATGATACACTACCTCCAACAAATAGAGGAACTAAAAACAAGGTTAAAAAATTTCCAATTACAATAGATCCCCAGAGAAGATAATGCCAAGGCCGACTACCTCTCCAAATTGGCTAGTGCATTGAAAGACTACAAAACACGACGTGTTACTGTATAATATTTGGATGAACCTCGAATCCCGCTTAGTGTCCAAGCCATTGCATTAGATAGTAACGACTGACGGACACTCCTGATACGATGGATAGAACAGAGATACCTCCCATAAAATAGATGGGAGACCGCTAAGATAAAAATTAGGGCAACCCGTTTCCTAATACAGGGGAACATATTGTATAAAAAATCATTCACCTATCCCTTGCTGCATTATCTCTCCCAAGAAGAGGGCTTGCAAGTACTTGGAGAAATACATAGCGGGTGTTGTGGATCTCACATTGGAACTTGGATGTTCGCCAACAAAGCCTTACATGCTGGATACTTTTGGCCCACTATGAAACAAGATGCGCAATGTTTAGTAAGTAAATACGAGAAATGTCAAAAACACGCTACCCTCATACATCAACCAGTCGAACCTCTTAACATTATGCTATCCCCATATCCTTTTTCCCAACGAGAGATGGATATAGTGGGGTCATTCCTAGTGGCATCGAGACAAAGAAAATTTCTCCTGATGGCCATCGACTACTTCATGAAGTAGGTAGAAGTGGAACCACTTGTCCGTATAACAGAAGGAGAAATTATGAAACTTTTATGAAAAAGTATCTTATGCCACTTTAGACTACAGTGAGAAATAATTTCCGATAACGACAGACAATTTCAAGGACAAAAATTACAAAAATGGTGCGAAAAGCTACGTGTAAGGCAAAGATTCACCTTTATATCGCACCCTCAAGCTAACAGACATGTGGAGGTCACAAATTAGATACTGGTATAAGGAATCAAGAAGAGACTGGATAAAGCGGGAGGCAATTGGATGGAAGAATTAACTAGCGTTTTATGGTCTCACCATACTACCCCTAGAGGATCCACTAGAGAAAGCCCTTTCACCTTGGTATATGGGACCGAGGCAATCATTCCAGTAGTAGGGATGCCCTCCCATAGAATATTACCCTTTGCTGAAGAAGAGTGTTTCCAATTGCTCAAAGAACACTTGGACCTCGTGGAAGAAGTACGAGAAACGGCGTTTGTCCGATCACAAAGATACAAAAACACAATAATAAATGCTCATAACAAAAGAGTAAAGGCTCACTACTTACAAGTCGGCGACCTGGTATTAAGGAGGGTAGACACCTTGAAACCAGTGAAAAAATTGGATCCCAAATGAAAAGGACCATACAAGGTCACTAAGATAATAGGGAAAGGAGCGTATGAACTAGAGGGCGGAGAAGGATGGCTACTAAATAGACCTTGGAATGTACATAATTTAATGAAGTTCTATATGTAAGGGCATCTTCCAACTCTCAATAATGTCCTAGACCAAGGATATTCTCCGACTCTCAAACAACACCCTAACCGAGGACACCATCCGCATCACAAACAAGGTACTGGGACTCGAACAATGATGGGGAGTTGCCATGAGGCTCGACCTTAAATTATCGGAGTTGGGGTTCTCCCACTTGTTTTGTGTTTTTAATGGGCAAGTTACTGGACAAGTGAGACACCCGCTAAAATGTTGGAATAACTTATCTAAACATGATCATTAGAATAAAGGGAAAAGTACTCCCCTAAGGAATAAACCTTGAGAGAAAAAAAAATACAGGCATCCCTTGAGAAGCGGAGGCTCCCTACACCCAAATAAAGGTTGTGGCCTTCAGAAAATTCTGATCGAATGGTCACCCACCTCAATTTTATGTTATAGCCATGTGATATTATAACTAATATGCATGACAGGAAGCACAACAAACAAGGAGAAGTGAAGCAAAAATAGAGTTTAGTTGCTAAAAGCATAAACAAAAACCATAAAGTGTCTCATCCTCACCCCAGGAGAGGGAATGCGCGTGTAGATGAAAAGAAATGGAAAGAGTTTGGAAATGTTCTCGAAAGGGAGGAGGAAGTACATTAATTAGAGATCACCCCACAAGCAGGGTCTTTCCCTTAGCAACGTTAGTAGCCTCCTCCTTAGAAAGGGAAGGGCCTTGGGCCTCAGCGTCTCTCGAAGGACATGGGACGTCTTCCATAATCGGCCTCGACGGAATCCCTTCAGGAGCTTTTTCCTCAATAACATCACCTGGGATAGGGCTCGCCTCATCTCGCACCTCTGCTTCGGCTGCTCCCAAAATCTGGTCTAGATCTTCTTCTAAAAATACACTCAGGCCACAGTTAGGAAAATTGATCGCATAATACATAACAAGGCAGACACAACAAAGAAAAGATACCTGATTCAACAGGGGGATTTTCAGTAGCTGAAACAGACTTATCAAAGGGATCAGGAGTTGTGTCCAACACTAAGTCAAAATTAGAAAGGAGACATCCTCTCCAGTGGGAGGATATACATGAGCGAGAAATTGTTGGCGACAGGCTTCGAAAGCAAAATGAAGATAAGGACTGGCAATCGAAACCATATCTTTCTTGTAATCATCAGACTTTTGGTACTCAGAAAGGCGACTAGCCCAGAAGGCCTCCAAATAGTTCTTCACTTCCTCAGTATTAGGAAAATCCTTGCACACCTGGTCGGCTAGCTTCTGAACTTCCTCGGCATGATCTTCCTTTAAAGCGGTTATTTCTCTTTGAAAGTTCTTAACCTCCCTCTCGGTCTGTTGATACCTCGTTGTATCCACTTTCTTCGCCTCCCTGAGTTTAGCCACATCTCCCAGCAGACGTTCTACCTGATCCTCCAACTTTTTCCTTTGAGTCTTCCCTAACATCTGGGCAGACTCACCCAGAGGGCGCAACATAAACTCCCTTGCAAAGTAGCTGCCTAAAATGCGAGAAAAAGCTAAAGATATAAAAGTCATCAAAATGAATACAAAGCATAAGATTGCTCATAACAAAACTTACCTTCGCAAGCACTAAGGACAACATTTTGTCCAGATCCTCTCGGGATAGAGAGGACAGGAGACGCTTGTCAGCAAGGGCGAGTGCCCCCTTTAATATGTCCATAAACGAGAAGAGGCCCCTTCCTTCTCATTCGTCAGCATCAGGTGATCATATAGCCCCCCAGCAGGAGAGGAAGGAAACCTGAATGAACCTCCCCCTATGTCCCTAGGAAGAGAAGGGGGAGGAGGAGGGGGCGTGGAAGTATGCCGTGTGGAGCCACTAGGAGGAACGACGTAAGAACTAGGTCTTGATCGTTTGGAGGATGACCTAGGTAGGATACGCAGGGCGTTTTCCACTTTGATCACTGGAAGACGGGGTCCCTCGAGAGGATCTGGTGTTCGGAGGAGTCGTGGCAGCTAAGTGCTCATCCCTAAGAAGCTTACTGAATATGATGTCGGCTGCATAAACACAAAAGTAGAAACCTAGTTATGCCATACACCAAGGATACATGGAAGAATCTATAACAAGCATAACAATGATACCTAAGGGTTCCCCTAGAGGCTCCACCCGTTGGCTCGGACCAAAATAACTCAAAAGCCTCTCCTCAGTCATAACCTTACAATCGTACGGCGTCTCATTCAACTTCTCTAAGAGGCGACAAAGATCGGGGGACCTTTCAGCAAACGAGAAGGGCACGACAGGGGGAGCATCATAAATTCAACGATGAGGAATAGTCTAAGGCTTAGGAGGAAGGATGAAGAAGAAACTTCCTTTCCATCGTTTAGGAGGATTAGGGGCAGGAAGAAAGGCTAGCCCTTACGTAGGAGCGAAATGAAAAACACCTGGTTCAGTCCTTTTTAACTGAAAATACTGAGAAAAGACTGTTGTTGTGGGGATGACACCATTAAATTGAAAATTCATAGAAAAATCAGCCAAGACCTGAAAAGAATTAGGTACCAGTTGATTCAAAGGGACCTGAAGCATGTAGGAAACCTCACAAAAGAAAGAAGGTATAGGAAAACATAAACCAGCCCTAAGTTGGGAGGAGAAGAAACTCATGTTATTATGTGGCGGGGAACTTGAATGACTTTCGGGAGCAGGAACAGAAATTGTAAAATCAGGAGGAATAGCAAACTCCTCCACTAATTGATTAACCCAATTCCAGCCGAGGCAACAAGGAACCTAGTCCGACCCCAAGGGACGAGACCCCCTTGTCCCTGACGGTACCGTACTTCCCCCAGGTTTAGTATCTCCCTTGCCAGGGGAAGACCCCTCTTCCTCATCATCATTTTCCTTGTCCTCTTTTGAGGACTCATCTAGAAGACGACGGGCAGCTTGACGAAGGCTCCACCTCTGGCCACTTGCGTAAGAAAAAGGGTCAGGCCCTGACTCCTTAGACGTAGCCTTAGAGGGATCCTCGCCCACAGATTCCTCAACAAACCTTACTAACTCATCAGTAGAAGACACGACAATGAAAAAAAAAAGAAAGAAGAAGAAAGATCAAAGGAGAAGAAAGACACTAAAGAAAATAAACTACAAACCTGGAAGAATGAAATGAGAAAGGTGCCTAGAATAAACGAGGAGGTAGTGAGGTTACGCGCACTTAGTCCAAGTAACTACCCCTCAATGAAGCAGTTGCCAAAGAGATGGGCGCGTGGATAAGCCCAAAATCACTCACGTGCCCATAGGCACAATAATTGCTACACCAAAAAGTTGTTCACACGGCAAACAAAGAGATTTTAGGCCGGAAGAACAAAGTCCGAACCAAAGGCATCCTTGGTGACTCGTATATCCTAGGAGCAATAAGGGGACGTATTTATTCTAAGCCAAGGTCCAGGAGCCTACCTTCCCTTAGAGTGGGGGGGGATATATATATATATAATATATATATATATATATATATACTATTATAAAAGAAAATACTTTGAGCGTACCAATTTTATAATGCCCAAATTTACCCTTAATTCACTTTTTTCTTTAAAAAAAAGAAATTGGTTAGAATAGTAATTTTAATTTTTTTTAATAAATTCACACCTACATTTTTTTCTCTCTCCCACTACTCAATTATTTCTCTGACGTCAAACTTTTTCATATTTCTTTTTCTTATAAATTTATTTATTTTTATTAAATTCACAATTACAATATTTCTTTATCTGTTACCTCATGTTTCTTTCCTTTAACAAACTTTTTTTTCTCACTCTTAAGTCATGATTGTTGTTTTTATGAAAAAAATTTCTCTTAATCTCACATCATACTTTTTTTTATGCTCGTCGGAACCACGTGCATTGTACTAATATATATATATATATATATGAAGGCCCCACATGTGTAGGTTTAGTCCGTCCTCTCTTGTTAGGCTTAGCGAAAGACGACCAGCCTAAGACGAACCTCTATTCATGATGAGGCCTAGCCCAATTAAGGGATCCAAACCAAAATTGGAGTAAGCACAGCCCCCGTGTGAAGGAACACACCAACCTCAGAGTCCTAGGCCAATCGAAATCTCATTGAGCAAGGACTCTTATCCCATCCAACCACCCCCGCTGAACACGGAAGCCTGAAGCACCTCCCTTTCCTTTAACCTAAGACTCTCCTCTATAAATATGTGATCACCTTTCGGATAAACGGATCACGTATTCTCAAGCTTTTTTATTATACGTGGCTGATTTCTTTTCTCGTTATTATACGAAATCTTTAATTTGGGCGTTGGAGTGCTAACGTGTTTTTACAGGTCTCCTTCATGTACTTGACTGCGAACCAAGCGCTTCGATCCTAACCCAATAGATTTGTGCATTTTCCGACACATCAACTGTATAAAGATATTTTAGAAATTTCACATTTAGCCAACCAAATTAATTAATACGTACTAAGACATAGGCTTAATATAATATCATATATAAATAAATAAATATAAAAGAAATAAATCAATTCACTAAGATTTTAGTTTTACCCTAATTTGAATCCAAGGAAAAAAAAAAAAAAGGATTGAAATTAACTAGACAGAATTGCCCCTTGAACTTGTATAAAATTCCCGCCGTTTTGTTCTGTCTTCCATCAAGAAAGACCAGGAACCAAGCTGTGTGGAGACCTTGCAATTTGATCAAGACAAGCCAAGAAATCCAAAACCCAGTTCCGGAAAAATGCCCAAATCTGTTGAATTTTCAGAGTCGGAGTCCGAAGAAGAAATCTCATCGGAAGAGGAACCTGAGAATGGAGCGGCAAATGGAAAGGGTAGTCCAAGAAATCAGGAAAAACTATCAGACTACGAGAAGCTGAGATTGAAGAGAATTGAGGAGAATAAAAGGAGAATGGACGCTTTGGGGCTGAGTAAAATTGCAACTTCTTTCATGGAATCAGTTCAGAAAACGCCTAAGAAGAAGAATGAGGGGAAGGGCAAGAGAAAATTGGTTGATGAAGATGAAGAGTATAATCCAATTCAAGATGATGAGGAAATGAGTTCCTCAGCAGAAGAGGATGAAGATGATGAGGAGTTTTCTCTGTCTCAGAAGAAGAAGGTACTCTTAATCTTGTAGAAATGCTGATCAAATTCAAGAATGACACTTCAATGATCTTCTATGCTTCATGTGTCAATGCCTTTTTTCAGTTCCCTTTTCTTGTTTATCCTAATCTGACGGTGTATTACTTGATATTGGTCTAATTTTGCATAGTAGGTCATTTGTTTGTATGGAGCAGTTCTATCATTTATGCTAGGTAGGATGCTGCGTATCAGCATGTTATCATCCATTTGTCTAATCTTATTACTGTTTATCTGACAAGGACGAAATGGCCTGCTCGTTATGTCTGAGGGATTTAGAGTATCGTGGCCTAACTCGATGTAGTAAGAATATGTGAAGTTTTACGAGAATATCGCGAGTCATGAGCATCATCATTTGTGGAAACTCCTTGTTTGTTCATTGGTTGCGATTATGAGATTCTGCTTGTGCTTTATTCTGTTTGTTTTACTCGTATGGCACAACATCTAGTCTTCGAGTTGTTAGGATAGATTGTTTTGATTGCGTGCTTATTGATATGCAGAGACGGGACTGATGGGGATTAGGTTGTTAGTGGTGTAAACAATCTGGAGGTTGGATCTCTATGGTAACTATAATCTGTGATTAAAGCTCAAATTTTGCTGCAAAAGTTGTACAAAGTTCTTTGTTCCGTCGCTAAACAACAAATAGAGGGTGTTTTGCTAAACTTATTTAGAAGATCTTATACGAACATCTTATAACATTTTTAGAGCTTATAAGATGTTAGATCTTATTCTATAAATAAGTTCATAAATTGTTGGATAAATTAAGATTATAAAGCTATTAAGATCTTAGTAATAACAAATTTGTAATTAATTTGAAGGAATTTATTAAGATCTTAAAAATAAGTTAACACCTTATATTTTTTTAAAGAGTTTATAAGCACCTAAAATCTTATCTCTAGAGCTTATAAGTATTTTTCCTAAAACTTCTACAAACACATTTTAGCATCTTATAAGCTCTCAAACATCTTATAAAAGCTTATAAGCTCATCCAAACATCCTCTTACAAATAAAATAAATAAAGTTCTTTCTTGCCCATGGACACCTCAGCTAAGTAATGGATCTTTGCATATGCCAATGATATATGTTGGTGCACTTGTATGTGATGTATTATGGTCAGTATTCTGTGGTGTGATAGCTAATTCACGATTGATTTGATGGAGAAGCTAATATATCGTGTTTATCTTTTTCAATATGCATTCCCCTGTCATCCTGCTGAAGTGCGTACTGTATGTAAAGCTTCATATGTAAACATCAGATCAAGAAGATAATAGCACATTTGTGTCCATGTAGTGATACTCTAGATGCTCACTGAAAATATCAAACACAAAGTTTTCATTGCGTATTTGTGCTCTGTCTGATCATCTCAAGAAATTGAACAGCAGTAGTTAAAACCAAGTAAGAAGTTGCAGCATCAATTTTGTCATTTTGTTTCTTGTATGTATATCCATTCTTGCAATTTCCCTCAAATTGCCAGCTTGAGTGAAAATGAGATGCATGTTTCTCAGTTTAAGCGTTGTATATTGCTTGAAATCTTGCTCCAGGTGAAAAGGAAGACTTCAACTCCTAACAAGCGAGGCCCCATTCAAAAGCCTACATTCGGCTCAGATTTTGTGGAGGATGATGATGCTTTAATGCAGGTAAGAAAAACAATTTCTTTCTATAGCATCTTGTTTGTCTACTGCTGTTTGGTTTTAATGTGCATTGGTTCACAAGCTGTTGAACATTCCAATGGTTGTGCTTATTCTTAACTCTAAAGAATTATCTGATGGGCAGGCAATTGCTCTATCGCTACAAGATTCCGCTGGGTTTTTAGATGTAAAAAGCAGTGCAAAAAATTCTGGTGCCCATCTTAAGAAGACTACATCTTCTAAAATCCCTGCTACACACACTACAGATACTGCAAGTGACAAAAGAAAAGAAAGTTCCTGCATTCAAGATGATCCAGGAAAGAGAAAGAGAAAAAAACCGGTTCGTATTGATCGTGACTGGTGATTATCATAGATAAGCACGTATGAGTTACCATTATTTTCTCTATTCTCATACTTGTATACTTATTATCTAGGGTACGCAAATCACCAGTCGAGTGCAAATGACCGAAGATGAAATGCTTATACATTTCTTTCAGTTTGATGGTAATAAAAAGTTATTTTTCGTGGATTGCTGGACTTCTCTGTGTACAGCATCTATATATGATTAAACATGCAATTAAATAACAAAAATATTTAACAGTTACTCTGTTTCCATTAATTGCTTACAACTCATTAGTTGAAATGTCAACAGAAACTGGAAAAGGTGGCATCACTCTCAGAGATGTAGAGATTAGCCATAGCCCATGACTTTACATGGTCAGAAAAGGAGATGGCTGATATGATACATTGCTTCGATAGTGATGGAGATGGAAAGGTGATTTTCTTTTTCTGCTTTTCTGTTTTAGGAATAATTTTGTGTGATTTAACATTTCCTACTCTGTATACTTCCTTACCGCCAGAGTAACAATTATTTGTTACTAAATATGATTGGACTACCCTGCACAACAATATAGAACCTTTCCATGGAATTGGATGCACTCGACTGCCATAAGACCATTGTATTTATGGGACCACATATGATTGTATATAAATCAAGTGTAGTTGAAATGAAACTTGGAAGGTGTATGTTTGGTATAACTAGAATAGACAGAACAGCGAGAGGAACCAGTTTTAAGTTGTTTAATTTATTGCTCGTTCAAGATAAATCAAAGATTCTTTGAGATGGTTTTCTCAACCCCCAATGAAGAACATTAGGTGCAACACAGAACAACACTATAGAAAACCTAGAGGTAGAGAGCGACTCAAAATCACTTGCGATGAGTTGAGCACAAAGGCATTTTTCTTATGATTTTAGTTTGGAAGTCATCGTAAGTGGCAGAAGAGTCTCTATTTAAACTTCATAAAGTTATTGGTTACAGTTACAAACTTATCTTCACTAAGTTGTTCCGGGTATTTGTCTTCATTTATGTTATTATAATTATTTTCATCCATACACTCTTATGTGAATACTTGCCTTTCTAGGTAAGTTTTGATGACTTCCAAAATATTGTTGGTCGATGCAAGATGCTGAAAGGTTCTGATGGTGGTGGAACTGGTAAGTTGGAACTAGGGAATTGTGGGGCGTTTCTTGTTATACCCTAGCAGAGAATGTTGCGCCTGCTACTGTCTTCACATGGTTTTAAATCTTCTAAAGGGAAAAACTAATACATAAAAAGTTGCTTAGAGTTCATTATTTGGATAGTATATGGAAATAATGCACTAGATGACACGAACTCACTGTTCAATCACTCGTTCAAAGGCAGGATTTTGATTCCTTCCTTCTCATGCACTAATAACCAAGAAAGAGGAACAACATAACTTATGTACATCAATTGGATGTCCCTTTTGGACAAGTTGTTTATAATTCAACTTCATGTTGCGTTTAATAGATTTAGGTAGTTCCCGCATTCTAAGAGCTTGCTAGTTTGGGTTTTATGACATGGATAGCCTTCTTTACCTAAAACCTGGATAGATCTGCGTCGTTTGTCCCTTGCTTTTCCGGATTGTGTAGCATCATCGAACCGTATTATTGCAATTTGATTTGGCTTTCAGCATGATATATGTTAACAATACACCCAATACCATAAATTTGATCAACCCGTCCTGTGTGATCTTTTTTCTGATTTTGGCGCAGGTTAATAAATTACAATTTACAAAGCATCTGCATATTCAGACCCTTGATGGTGCCCTGATTAGCACTGGCAGCTCCACAGCAGTCAAGCTGTACCATTGTGTTAAAGTAGAGAAGTTCCTCTTTTTGGCCAAGGATCAAGAAGACACTATGGGTCATCAGACATTAGAAAGACTTGCATATTTCATCCTCTTTGTCATTATTGATCAGATTACTTAGAATAAGATTCTTTTTATTGCTTCTTCCTGTATCATACTGTAGATTTCCCTATTCCCCTTGGCCTTGCATGTGCGTGCTATCCGGTTTATTAGGACAGTAGAAGGATAAACTGGTCTTTCTTTTAATGCAAAGATATGAATATTTATTGGCAATCCCACTTGTTTGTTCAGGATTTTAATCATATATATCCATCCATGGAAACATCAAATGTTATAAATTATGTTGTGTGAATAGAACATAAGCTTCACCAGCAACATTAGTTCACTATATTTACTTATTTGTGATTATGATAACTTTCATGAAAGCCTATTGTAAATTTACCCATAATTTTAATTAAAGGACCAAAGCCACGATATAATATTTATTAGATGATTGTTAATGCCAGAAAATTTTATATTTTTTCAAACGACGAACGAGTAATTGTAATTATGACAAACTTTAAGAGAGTAATTGTAATTATGACAAACTTTAAGAGAGCTCATGTAATTTACCCTTGAATTATCATGTATGTCACCAAATACTTGTATGGTTATGCAAACTGATAACGAAGAATCAAGGTCAATTTGCACCAATAAGTATAGGAGTGTTAACTCCAGTTACAACATAATAAGGCTCAGTACAATTTTACCTTTCAGGTTTTCAGATAAACTGAACCAGAGAGATTGAAAGACCCAACCATATCCTAAAATCTTGAGAAGAATGACCTCCAGACTCAATTATGGGGAGAACCCAAGTAAAAGAATAGGCTAAAGAAGCTGAGTTTAGGCAAAAAAAAAAAAAAAAACCAAAAATAACTCCTCAGAGTAGTGAAATAAAAATGTTAAGGCTAGTCACACAAGGAATGCATTTTGAGCAATTACAGGAACCACCAAAACCAGTTTAGGCTTTGTTTCTACAGTCGAACAAACATCTAACTGAATATAAAGCTCTTATCAATGACACATTTCTTCAATGTCCTAAAATTTTGAACAAGCAAACGGCTGAGATATCTAAAGACCCAAGGTTCCATCAATCATGTTCTCTCAACAGATAACCCAGCAGGATACCAATTAAGCCAACAATGATGACATACATGAATGGGATACCACCTTGGCTTTTGTTACATTGACGTCTCAACAGTTCCTGCGCACCATCAGCAAATGAATAGTTAAATAAGGTTAATTTAAAGGCACAATTTCAATGTTCCCACAGCAAAGCATAATTTCAAGTAACACGGTTGCTGCCTCCCAAGGCTCATTCTATACAAGCACAATCATGAAACATTTCTTACCTTCCTACCAGATACCAATCAGGATGTATTGTCACCTCCAACATAAGAATTACATTTAATACTAACACGTGAAAAGCACACATACCACATACAATAATATTGAGGTAAAATCCATGCCTCCGATTTAGCAAGGGCCAAAGCTAAATATCCATCTATTTCAGCTTAGCTTTCTGTATTATATTCCTGTTTTGGTCAGTATGAGCTGAGTCGCAGAAGTTTATTTCTACAATTCACAAGTTTACCAGCTACTTCAACAATGATAGATCGGGGATTCTGGGAGGAAATGGACATTTCTCTGTATCTGAATAGACAATGGTATGGTACTTTTCAACAAGATTGGTCACGCCAATAGTTCTTGGCAAGAGCACGTGGGGCTGGATCTAACTTCCAAAGTTGGCCAACTCAAACTCATGGAATCACCAAAGTGAGAGGGCCTGTTGGAAATCAAACCATTCTTTTGTAGGGAGACCATGAAACCTGGATGGCTTTATAATGCAGACGTCCAACTTGTGTTTTTAGATATAAAGAAAGCTTTTAATTTCTAATGGTGTCTATTCCCATAAGCAAAATTGTCCACTGAAGGGAACTCGGAAGTGCAAACAAGTCATATTATTTCAGTTTCTCAGTACTTTAGTACGTAGGTAGGTGTGTTAAAGATAACTAGTTAATGAGGGAATACATATGTTGGAACAAAGGACCCAAAAAATCAAGGATCAGAAAATGGAGAACAAAGATTACCACTTCTTGCTGAAGTTTGTTATTTTGCTGAATAGCAAAACGTTTATCCTCAGTCAGCTTTGAGATCAGGGCCTTAACCTACAATTGAAGCCAAAACTAATAATAGTAAGGCACTTAAAAAGACAGCAAAATAACTGTCAGAAACTTGTCATGCCCACTAGGGACACCATATGCAATTATAGAAGACATGAACGCAAGAACCACAAACAAAATTCAATTAAATAAATAGTGATAAGAAATTTATAGCAACCAAAAATGTAAGATATAACCTCTGGTGTGTTTTCCTGCGGTTCAAAAATTGATTTTGACGTCTGCAAAGGCATTAATGAGATGAATTATGTTAAACATTCTCTGATTGTTGTGTAGCCATGCTATGGCAATATAGACAAAGGTCTAAATACTTACCATATTAAACTCAGAAGCCTGATTCAAAGTCCCATTGTCTGATACTGAGGCCCTAGGGACGAGCCTTCTTCTGACCCTTCTCGCACTGGTGAAGGTGGTTGAGGGGGTGGAACATATGCAACTCTCAATTTGCATTCATCCACTTGATTTCCCGACTCTTTGTTGAACTAATACACAGATCATGTTTATATGATTTAGCATCCTTGATTAAATATTCATAGCTGAAACTATCTAACTTAGCAGTGAATAATGGAAAATAAACATAAAAATTACCATTTCAGGGGTAATATCTTTTGCAGTAATCCCAGGGTTCACGACTACACTCTGGAGGAGAAACTTGTCCCTGCATTGCATATCTGGTGGAGCCTCCTTTTGGGCTTGCATCGTAACTGAATGGACAAACAACTTAAGAATTCAATATCACTACTGTCAAGTCCCTGCTAATAAGTTTATCTTATTAATCATTTCCATCCTTCAACATCTAAGTAGCTAAACTTACAGAGTTTAATCGAAATTTACATGTATATGAGTGTGGCCTATGGCAAACTATATAAATATGTGTGGGTGTGTGCATTCCCTTTGGTTTGCACAACCAACAAATCATCCTGAGGGGCAGATATATATATATATATATATATAATATATATATAGAGAGAGAGAGAGAGAGAGAGAGGAGAGACTTGAACGGAGAGAAAGAGAGAGACCTATGACATCACAAGTGGAGCGAGGCATCACTACTCCTGTGTTTGGCCTCACACAGTACTTCTTCGGGTTCGTAGTCTTCACCTGCATATTTAGAAACAATACCAAGAAGACGAAGGCAAAAATCAGACATTTCACCTCTCAAGGGCATTTCTTAATCGATTTTGCGTTCTGGAAATTTCCAGAATGAATAAACATGGAAAAACAGATATATCCGAAAGAGGGCGGAAAGAAAAAGAAAAAGGCTACCTTGAACGCAACATAATTATCGGACTTGTTGGTTAATTGCATTGAACATGAGATCTGCTTCTTCAATTCGACTATCACAACACAAAACGCAAACAAATTAAAAAAGAACCATAAAAAATCAGAAAAAATCACAAGCACAGATCCAACACAACACAATTAAATAAACCTCGTCCCCCACTTTCTCCAAAAAAAACCATAGAATCTTCTAGACGCAACCTCTGAACAAAAAACTTCCAAGTCCAAACACACACGAAAACACCAAAAATTTCCAAACATAAAAATAAAATACGTCACGCACACGGGAATTGAAGCTCGAGCGGTTCAATTTGGAGGAGGTCGGCGGTACTCATTTCTAAGCGGATCGCTGATCTATCCGCCAGTCAATTAATCGTGTGGAGCTTTCCGGTGCGTCGGAGCTGCTTCCCTGCGGCGTAGATTGATTCGCAGCACCGTTTCACGGCGAGAGGCGAGGGTAATTAAGAGCGGAATGGAAGAAAGAGAGATCTGGGTTTCCCAATATGTGGAAATTTTGCCTTGGCCTTTTCCAGTTAGAGAGAGAGAGAGAGAGAGAGAGAGAGGAGAAATAGGCAATCCTTCCAACCAAAGTCGCATTTTCCAAGTATAACTTGCGACATACTTCAAATTCGGTGTGGTAGGTAGCACCATAGCAGTATTGGGGTAGAAGAGTACGTCACCATTTATTAATTATTATTTTACCCTTTTATAACAATTTTTGAAGGCTTATAAATTAAGTTTTCGTATAAATGATGTTTTAGTTTAGTGAGTAAAGTTAAGGCTCAAGTTCCATGATAAGTTCGATGTCATGAGTTTGAATTCTATTATATATATGAGTATTTGTCTCACTTTATATGAATTATGGATATTTATTTATAATGATTTTGATATATGAATTGAATCGATGTAATGACTAAATAAAATAAAATTTAATTTTTACCATATATATATAAATTAAATAAAATCTAATTATTATATTTTATATACAAGAAACTATCATCATTATTTAGTGTAAAATAATAAAACTAATGAAATGTTTACTCTTTCACTAGGGCCACATTTACTTGGAGTGATGTGATTAAAAGGATATATTAAATTGTGATTACTATTATGAAAAAATCACATCATCTACCAAGTTTGAAGCTCTAATCACAAGCTAATAAAAAATAAAGGGTGATTAGCCATGATATCATGACTAATCACCCAAAGTAAAGGTGCCCTAGAAGAATTATAACATTTAATCCCTATGGTTAATAACAAATAGCTGTAGCAAATAGTTATTCACCACAACCATGCAACAGTTGCTGGCCGTGGTTTTTGTGAGGGTGGGTAAAAATTTATCATGGTTTTTGTTTTTATCATAACTCTTAGCCGTGGCACAAAATTTTTCCATGGTGGAAAAACTAGTTTTTTACATCAGTTTTATTTAACCGTAGCTAATAGTAGTCATTTAATATGATTTTTAGCCATAATTATTAATATTGTAGCTAATAGTAATTTTTTTAGTGTTTTGAGATATTAATATAGTTTTTAATTGTTGGAGCACACTCGATATGTGTGTATAATTTAATTTTTTTATATTTTATTTAAGTAAATAAAAATATTGGATAATTAATCAACATTGGTAAAATAAATTAATTAATTTTAATGAGTATACATAAAAAATTTATGATAAAATTAATTAATAAAAAGATATAGTTATTTCAATAAAAAAAATAAGTTAAGTAAAGTAAGGCTATTTTAGAAATTCTATATTTTATCTGCCAAAATAGTTACTCTAATCACCTCGCACTTAATAAATATATAAATTTAAAGTCCATGATTATTTAAAATTTAATAATCTAATACACATTCCGTACTTTTATTTGATAAAAAAAAAACCTTAATCCAGGAGTATTTTATTTGTAAAATTATATCAAATAATTAAATTAATTATTTTAAAGTATTAAAATATTATTACAAATATAATTTTTAAAATAATATAATATTATTAAATAGAATTAATAATATTTTTAATATAATTGTTATAATGTAAAAATCTCAAAAATTAAAAAAATATATATGGAGATATTGTGAATATTCTTCCTCCCTTTATGCTTTTAGTTTTTTTTCCATTTTTGTTTTTGTTTTTTAATTCTTTTTTGCTTTATTCTTTCTTGTCATGACTTAATAATTTATATTCCCTTTTTTCTTGCAATTTTTATATGAGTCATGAAATGTACTTTGTGCACGTGTGGCTGGTCCAAAAGCCACCTCCATCTCAATTTGAAAAAAGAAAAGCCAAAAGAATTAAATTCCACCATTTTCAAGAATTATTGTGCTTCCTGAAATTTGATATAATTACACATAAATCTCCAATAGTTTGAAAAACAACGTTTGTTTATATTAATAAATATATTATTTTGTTAGTCAAAATTCTTTAAATTTGTGATATTAGTTAAAATGAAATAAAAATGCATATTTATTTTTCATTGACATATTACTCACTTATTGTAAGTCAAATAAATCTTTTCTGATCAAAATACCCTTATATAACTCCTCATGTGCACTATCTTGTGACGACGTATACAATTAGTTTGATCAAAAAAACTTATTCGATTTACAATAAGTTAGTAAAAAGTCAATCGGATGTAATATATAGATTTTCATTCAACTTTTTTATAATATCAATAAATTCATGAATTTAAATAACGGATGAATTTATTTGTTAAACAAAAAAAAAAATCAGTGATACTAATTGTAATTTTCTAAAGGGATAATTATATTCCCCTCCCCTGAGATTTGATGTAATTACACGCAGACCCCCTATGGTTTGGAAAACTATACCTAGCACCCATGAGGTTTGCCTACATCTAACAAATAAGTCATTCCGTTAGTCAAAATTCACCGAATTGACTAATATAACAAAAAAATAGAAAAATATCTATATTAACCCTTGATTGACTTATTGCACGTTAAATAAAGTTTTTCGGACTAAATTATTCTTATAACGGTGAAAATATACGCCCTCAGATACTTTAACACGTAAAGATGTATGAGGGTAATTGATCATGAAAAGATTTATTTGACCTGTAATAAATCAGTAATAAATAATTAGGGTTAATATAGTTTTCTGATTTTTTTTGTTAATACAAGTTAATTTGATGAATTTTGACTAACGAAGGGAGTTGTTTGTTAGATGAAAGCAAACCTCAGGAGTGCTAAATATAATTTTTCAAACCACAGGAGGTTTACGTGTAATTATACCAAACCTCGGGGGAGGGAGCGTAATTATCCCTTTTCTAAATCATAGTGGATTTATACATATAATTATACCAAATATCATAAAAGGACAGTATAATGTAATATATATATATATATATATATATATATAAGTAATGTAGAGCTAATTCAAGTGATTTTAATTGAAATAATATCTGCCCTCATTTTTATTTTAAATTAAAAAATAAAGTAAATGTGGAATTTCGATTTTGAAATTTGAACCACTTCATCATCTATGGTACGAAAACATTGTTGTAACTATACGTAATAAATCTACATATTTAAATGTTCTCGAGAACGTGAATTGTATAAAATTTGATGAAGTAATTAGATAATATAGCAAATATATAACATATATTGGTCTTTAATTATGATGGATATGTTATCAATTTATAATTGGATGCCGCATATCGAGGTGGCTACGCATCTTCTCTTTTTCAAAGTATTTTTAGGAACATAATTTTTTTTTAGTAAATTATAACAATTTTTTTTTAAGATATGGAATAATTATAAATACGCCTTGTTGTTTGAAAAATTACTAATACTTCAATGATCTTAACGACCGTCTTGCAATTAGTGTAATTTGTTAGGCTTTCATTCAATTTTTGTATTGAATTGATCAATATGCCCTTGTGGATTAAGAATTATAATTTTATTATTTTTTATGGACTAAGAGGATAATTTTTTATAATTTTGAAATTTTTTTCACCCATCCTGTCCGATTTTTTCTATAAATTTTTTTATTTTTTTAAAAAAAACAACAGTAAGGACAAAGCTGATAATTTTATACATCTATTCAAGAATTACAAAATTTCATCAAATATTAGGGGTATTTATAATTTTTTAAATAATAAGGGGTATTCATCATTATGCCAAACCTCAGGAGAGGTCGTGATAATTGACCCCTTTTTTTTACGAATAATTTTTTTTAAAATAAATTACAATGGGCTTTCACAAAATTTTTATCAAAATATAAATACTCATTCGTTATTTAAAAATTACAAATTTCTTCAGAAATTAATAGCCATCTAACAAATACTGGTACGTAACAACCCATTATAGGGGGTATTTGTTAGACGACTGTATATTCAAAATGATATTTATAATTTTTTTAAATAACGAATGAATATTTATAATTATGACAAATTTTATAAAACTCATTTGCAATTTATCCATATTTTTATGTCAAGTTATGTTTAATTCAATTAACAAATTGGTTTGATTACTTCGTATATTTGAAAAGAAATAGTTTTTAAGCAAAATTTCTGAAAATAAATCCTATTTCTGAAAATGGAGACTATGCTTTCCTAAGAGAAAATTATAAGTTTTGAAAATAATATTAATATTTGACAAATAATATGAAAAATAATTTTCAATAATATTTTTTAGCGACACATTTTATTGGTAAAAAATGCGAAACTATGTGGCAAAAAATAAAAATAAAAAATAGTTATTGTTAGGAAAAGAGAAATATTTGGCTTATATGGTTATTGTCAAAAGATATGGTAAATTAAAAGAAAAAAATCCTTATATTGTTATTGTCAGAAGATATGGTAAATTACATTCGACACTATTTAAATTTAATCATAATTACACAAACATCTCATATCTTTGCGAAATTACGATGAACATCTCTTGAAATAGTGTTATTGTAATGTACATCAAGGGGCATTGTAAAATTTTATTACTAAGTAGGGGGCTATATGTAATTTTATAAAAAAAAAAATATTTATGTAATTAGATCTAATCTTAAGATTTGTTATTCTAAAAAATAGGCACTTGTTTGGAATTGATGATGTGGATATTGTCAACTATTTCAACAAATAATATAAATATAAATAAAGAAATAAATATTTGTTTATAAAGTGTTGCCAAAATATTTATGGGTCATTTTGACCGGACTTTAGGACTGGCAATTAGTGGCTGGTCCACCATTTAGGATGGGACTGCTTAACAATAACAATATGATAATTTTTTTTTTTAAAAAAAAAGGAAAAATAGAACTTTTCCTTTCACAATTTAAAGTTTTTTAATTTCATTAACTATGAAATTCTCATTTTTCATTCTGTAATTTGAAAAGCAGCAGTTATGGTCCTGCGATACATTTTTGTTGAATATTTTAAGGAAAAATGCTATGTATTTAGCATGTAACCGTCAGAGCCATTACACTTTTCTAATTGATTATGAGATTATCACTTTTGATTCCATAATTTTTAATATAACACTTTTGATCCATGCATTTAATGGCCACATGGCATTTTTCATTAAATATTTGAAGGAAATGCGGGGATAAATGCATTTTTAGTCCTCAGATATAGCCACTAATGCAATTTTAGTTATCAAATAATTTAAAATTGCAATTTTAGTTTCTCAAACTTTAACTTTTTTTACACTTTTGGTCCTTCTATTAACTTTTTAGTTAAACTTAACGGAAATTTTATTTAAAGTAAAAAATTATTATTTGTCTCTCATTTTGTGGTGTTTTTCAAATCGGAATCCAATGTATCAATTTTTCTTCAAACTTCTAAAGATTAACTAAAAAAAATAAAAAATTAATGACAAAATTACTAAAATTTATCGATAATTTTCCTTTATTGATAATTTTTTGTTAAGATTATTTAGATAATTTGATCCTTAAATTCATTTTTTATTTATTTATTCTCTTTTGAAGTTTGAAGAAAATAGAAAAAAAAAATTGGTGTATTGAATTATAACTTGAAAAACACAACAAAATGGAGGAAAATAGCAAAATTTTCCACTTTAAATTAAATTTTCATGAAGTTTAACGGAAAAGTTAACAAAGGGACCAAAAGTGCCAAGAAAGTTAAAGTTTGAGGACCAAAATTGCAACCTTAAATTATTTGAGAACCAAAATCGCATTAGTGATTATATCTAAGGACAAAAAATGCATTTATCCCGAAATGTGTCATGGGATCAAAAGTGTTACTTTTTTTTTTTTTTTTTGTTTAAATTACGTGACGATACCAACGTGGTCAAAAGTAAAAAGATCCTATGTTACGGGAAGAAAATATTATCCAAACAAAAAAAAAAAAGAGAAATTCAAAATATGTAAGGTTTCTTGATTGTTTATTTAATTAAAATCTATCTAAACCAAAAATATATTATTAGAAACATAATTCTAAGTCCAAACGATTAAGAAAAACCATATATTACAGGTGTTTGCAGCAATTTTTACTTGTGATTGGAATAAATTGCAGAAAAAATTTGAAGTTAAAAAGATATGAGTGTTTGAACGCAAAAGTAAAAAGTGAAATCATAAAGAACTTTTTGTAATTTTGGAAAGAGGAGGGATGGAATTAGTAATATACTAATTTTTTGGAAAAGAATTGTAATTAACCTAAAAAATATGTACTTTCCCGAAAGAACAATGAGATTGAACAACTTTAAAGGCAGAAATATTGCAAGATCAAAAGGACCTAATTGTTAAACAAAATAAAGGGTTAAATACATTTTGCACTCCTAAAATATACCACCTTCATCAATTACCCCCTAAATTAAAGAAATCTTCAATTACCCCCCCCCCCCCCCCCCCCCCCCCTTTCTATATGATAATTCTTAAATTAAATAAATAGATAAAAATACCATTGACTATTAATAATATGCTATATTCATTTTAATGCCCTTTACAGTTAAATATATCAATCTGTTTGACTTTAATTTTTATTCATTTATGATGTTAATAAATTATTGGGTTGATCACATATTAATAAGATCAATGTTAGTACTTTTAAATTAAAATAAATTTAAAACTTGTGTTTGTGCATTACGCTAGATATAATTTAAAAAAAAAAATATTGCAATTAATCATCGAACCTATTGTTGTGACACTTAAATATCAACTGAGGAAATATATATATATATATTTTTTGTCTTTCCATTAATACTCTATTTAACCCTTTGACCTAACCTTACGCCCAACACATTAGGCCTGGTAATTAGTGTGCAATACCTATATCCAGACGCAAATCCACCTTGATAGTTATGACCATATCCGTACATAACATTTTTACATTAGATCCAGACTTGAATACATATATATGGTAATAATTTTTTTTAATTTAGGTAGAGCCTACACTCTAAAATACCAATGTGTATAATTTAATATGTAAAAATACTTCTTTATTCGTTAATTAAAATTAGTGAATTAATAAACTTTTGTCAATTATCAATACGACTATTTATATACTCAAATTCAAAATAATTATTTGTATTAATTAATTTATACAAATCTAGTATTAATTTATAAACATTATAGTTGAATACAAATTTTAAATTAATTGATATATTTAACAATAGATGGCATAATGTGAAAATATTAATATATTATTATTTAATTTTATTTGTTTTCAATTTTTATTTAATATAAATATTATCAAATATAATTAAATAAAATTTTTATTATTATTAATTTACCGTAATCCAATCATCCACAATTTTATTATCATTTATATTAACTATAACACAGAAACTCATACACTAATCTCCTACTTACTCTATTCTTAATCTCCACTATCATACTTGTATCCTTATTTTATCCTAACATCTATTTACTATTAGTACCTCCTCTTACACTGTCTCACCACCATATGTGATTTCCACATAATTAGATTTAAATACTCTTTATATCTTCATTTATTTATACCTTATTTATATTAAATCTGTCAATTTCTCTTCTTTTTATCAACTTCACTTTAATAATAATTATATTATATTTATACTTGTATCCTAAAAATAATATTTTTACTAATAAATGCAACAATTATATCTGGTATTTTATTCTAATCTACCCAATCACATACTCTATTCTACTGCAAACCATCCTTCAATCTCATTTAATAACACTAGCTTTATATTATCTTTCCTCCTTAGTTAAGAGAAGTATCACTGTGTTCTTGTATAACTATTATCTTAGTTTGATTATTGTTTATCTTAGTATCATAGAGAGTTCTTGTATTATGTAAATTTCCCAACCGAGTTACTATAACTTTACACGCGAGATCACATACAGTAGCAATAATTAAATGTTTTATTTGTTTAGAGGGCGTGTATCGATCGTTTTCAGATAGTTAATCCTCATTCAAACAAAAAACAGAGAAAAGATGAATAATGCGGCGAGCTCCTTTTTCGCCCCTACAATTATTATGCTGTGATTCACAATGACCAGTTCCAAATTTACATTTCATTGGAATGCATATCATATTGTACGTGACTTTAATTCGAAATTTTATTATAAACTGGATCTTCTTTAGTTTAGTTTTTAATTTAACAGACTGCTAGAATTTTAAGAATGATATTTTTCAGTGTTTTTAGCATAGGTAAAATTAGGTTTATCTTTTAGCTTATTGCTGTTGGCTGGCAAGCTAATGATTTACTTGATAGTTTAGCTATTTTGTACCATTAATACAGAAGCCAAAACCCCAAGAATGAGAACACTTTGGTGTAGCAAGATTTGGCCTTTAATATGCACTATCTTCATTTCTCGCGATATTTCTTCACGATCAACCAAAATAATAAGTATAAAACTAATGATGTGTGACTTTTCTCTGTCCTGAATCCTTATGCCCCTCGTTGTATGTCACATTGATAGCAGCTGCTAGAGACTAAATAAGTTGGGATATGACTCTGGATGATTAAGGTCCCGTCCATTTAAAGATCCTAATCCATCTGTATGTTTCACCTTATTTTACGATTGGTTACACTAAAACTAGTATGTAAACTTTTAAACTTAAAATACTACAGTTATTCACCCTTAAATTTTGGCTACTTTATGTTTTCGTTTAAAAATTGCATCATTTGCATTCTTCTTCCGAACCTGCCTCAATTTTGACGCAATTCGATGCAAGCTTCATTTCGTGAAGTAGGGATTGCATCAGGTTACCCAGCTCACCCTCTGGATTCCATATTACTGTTTCTCAGATTGCTCATAAGAGTGAAGTTATGGAAATCTATTAATATATCGCAGAAGGAATTACCATGTTCATAGTAAAGGTGCCATTTGTTATGCATACATCCTGGCTCCTAAGTCGGATAGGAACATACTGAAAACGGACCATCTTTAAACATGATTTTTCCGAGGCCAGCAAGCTTTACTAAAGACAAGCAGATGTGGATGCAACCAACCACTTCAGTCGAGACCCCTATGCTTCTGCCCGATCCTTTAGTACGATGTCCCCTTTGCCTATTATCTATTTTCCCTCAGCTAGTCAGCTTCTCTCCCTCAAATACTGCTTCTTCGCTCCTCGTATTCAATGCTATGCTCTCCAAACCGACCAAGCAGGTATATCAATTGATAGGTTCCTGGCATGTTGTTTCAGATTATTCACGTCAGCATCATTTCCCTTTAGTTCATTTTTATCGCCATGAATTAATGCACGCCGTATGGTAAGTACTCGCGTCTATTAGATACGTTATGCAGTAATGAGGAATTACACCTGGTTCTTCATCATTGTTTTGCTTTTGAGTGATATTGTTACCGGTTTGCCTTTATAACTCTAGTGCTTCTGATATCGATCTCGGTTAATAGATGAGCAGGAATTTCTGCCTTCGATCTCTATCTAATTAGCTGTATTTTCTGAAATTTGTATAGAACTGTTTTACAATTACATTACAGGATCTGAGGTACCCTTTTGTCATATACATTCTCCCTCTTATTTATTACAAATTCTCTTTTGAAATCCCTATTATTCTTTAATGATACAATTCCTATGAATGATCTATAGGTATTATATTTAATGGTCTTTTATTTCATAATTGTTATGTTTTAGTACCCATTATTTGTTCTGTTTGTAGCATCACGCCCTAGTAATATTCATTTGATTTTATATACAAAAAACTATCTATCGTATATTTTTCCACCACTCTTCTTGAATTTTGGCATAGGTTTCTTTCAGCTTGGATTAATTTAAGTTCATTAACTTTGAGAATTTTATTCTATGCATTTATTTTTGGGTTAATACATTTTTTGCACGCGAATATTGTACCCTCTATAACCCAGAACTTAAATAATAACCTTTAATTTACCCCTTTATCTTTGGATATCATTTAAATTAATTTAAAATTGACCAAACGAACACTATAATGGAAGAATGCCAGCATGAAAGCACAGACCTGGTAATAATTGACGAGTTTGGTAACATATTTCAGAGCGTGACAAAATGTATTAACTCCAAAATAAATGAACCACTAGATAATAATTCTCAAGTTAATGAACTTTATATCTAATGCCAGCCTGAAGGACCTAAATGCAAAAATTTCAGATAGATAGGTGGCTGGAAAAATTATACAGATAGATAGTAGGGCTTTATCTGTAATTATAATAATCAACACTGACAACTACTTACTCTTCATTGTGGGGCATTGTTGATGCAGTACAGAATCTACAGATCACAATACCCATGGATGGGCTAAGGTTCACAGACATCAACAATTACATGAAAACCCCACCAATTATGATCAAATTATAAAATTGACCCCATTATTTAAATAATTACAGTGCCACCCTATAGTTAATATTCCATTTCATCACACTGACATCTCCTAGCATTCATTCATTGTAATAGAAACAATACAAACTGGGGTGTCAGTTTAATTATTCAGCCAATAAAGAGAATTTCTGTAATTTAACCATAATTGAAGGAGGGAGAGTGTAATTATCTGTAACAAAAAGAGTTTGTAATCCTCCAGAATCCTGTACATTGTATATTGTAAAAACAGTTCTATAAACAAATATTCAGAAAATACAGCTAATTCATCACTATAAGCCAATCAAGGCAAGAAATTTGCCGACGCTCACTCTATTCAACGAGATCATCAGCAGAAGCACTAGACGGCTTTTGATAAGAGCGTGCAGTAAACCCGGCGTACCAAGCAACTCTCATCAGCTGCACCCCAAGAACCAGCACCCAAAAGCACACTAATCCCCTGATAGCATGGACCATCCATGATGGTGCACCGAGCTCAGGTCCCAGCTTCAGCCCTCTCATTAGCTGCAATAACCGGTATGCCTCATAGACGACAGGAGTCACTAACCATACCGGCGACTGCCAGTGCCATGTTAGCATCTCTGTGAGCATTTGCACTGATAAAAGCAGAATGTAAGGACCTAATAGAACTGCAAACGAAATGAATGGCAGCTGAGGCTGAATGAATCCTTTATGAGAAGCTAAAAGCATTGCCAGGGGGACGACAAATCCCATTACATTTGCTACCATGTTCCAGAACTGATAACTGGCAGGCGGTTTGCTGCTGCAACGTTGGGTACTGTTGTTTGGATGAGCAGTAGCATCTGATATGAGCAGAAAAAAGCGATGCGCCGAGATTGAAAATGCAGTCTAGTCCTGTGAGGGAGAGAAGGCTGGCTATGCTGGGACCGAGGAAAATAGATGATATAGGCAACCACAAGGTGGGGACAACTCCGGTGACTAAGAGAAGTGCTGGGCCAAGAAGCCATAGAGGCCGTCTCAGGTACTGGAAAGGTTGGTTGGTTGCATCCACATTCTGCTTGGTCTTAGTAATTGAAGCTTCGGCTGGCTCGGCAGAAGAATTCATGGTTTCAAAGATATTGCTCGTTTCTTTCAGTAATGTTCCTTCATTCTCAGGAGCATATGTTATTGGAGCAGGTTCCCATGGGGATGTATTTGCATAACAAATGGCACGACGGTTACTACTGAAACATGGTATATTCCTTCTGCTGAGTAGATTATGAGATTTCCATAACTTCACGCTCTTATGATGCAATCGAGAAACAGTAACTACTGGAATACCAGAGGGGAGCTGGGTAACTGATGCCATCCCTACTTTCACGAAATGAAGCTTGCCAAAGGTCGGAATTGAGCTTCAAATTACCTGAAAGGAGGTTCGGAAGAGACTTTAGACAAAATGATGCAATCTTTTAACACAAAACCATAAGTTAAGGACCAAAAATTTGAAGTGGCTGAATCATAAACTGTAGCTACTTTTAAGGGTTTCAACAAGTTTACATACACTAGTTCTTAGTGTCAAACACCAATCTGTACAACAACTAAGGTGAAAACATCACAGATGGTAATTAGGAGGTCTTTTAAATGGACGGGACACTTAATCATCCGAGTACATATCCCAACTTTATTAGCTCTAGCAGCTGCCCTTATCATATGTGACATCCAACCGAGGGGCATGACAGTGATTCAGGACAAGAACAAAGTCACACATGCATTAGATTTTATACTTATTATTTTGGTTGAATCTGTAGAAGAAAAGTAAATCAGGACGAGAAGATGAAGAAGGTCATATTTCAAAGGCCAATCTTGCTACAACCAAGAGTGTTATCCATCAACTTCTTGGGGTTCTCGAGCTTCTGACTTTTAACATAATGGGTCAGAAAATAGCTGACAGACTACAAGATACTGAACGTGTAATGAATCTATATCAGCTTGCAGCATCATATCCAGCCAAGAAAGCTTCAAAAGCTATCACCCGTAATTTTAACCTATGTCTTCATAAAACCTGAAACAAGTACTCAATTCCTAGTACCAAATTCTAGGCAGCCATAGTTCAAATTAAAATCACTAAAACTTAAGAGAAGATCCAGATTATAATAATCTATTCTCAATTAAAGTTCACAGTACCAAATATGATTTATGCATATGCCAATGATATGTCTTAACTTTGACTGGTCACTTGTGACCAACAAAGCAAAAATAATTTGTCACAGCCGCATTCTTCCAATCTTTTCTCTGTTTTTTGCCTTGAGTAAGGATTAAACTACTGAATAACAACGATCGGTTATCACACAACTGATCCCTCCATCAGCAACAAAACTACAAAACAACATTTTAACTCTAATTTGGCTACTGTCTAGTTTGATCCTCTGCGTCTAAAGTTTGATAACGTCAACTACTGTTGGGATAATTAGTTCTACATGAATATATACAAGAAACACTTACTCTATGAATCAAAAACTAAAATAAAACTATGAATCAAAAACTAAAGATGAAGCAATAAAACTAACAACAAGCACAGCACACCCAAAGTAGCAAACAAAAGGGCTGATACTTTTCTCTTCTAAACATCAGAAGGATCAAAGACTACAACACAATAGGATCAGTAATAGCATAAAACCCACAATTTTAAACAAGCAGATGAGCTCAGTACATAGACTATCAGATGGGCTTGAAAATTCGATAAATATGAACAAAAGATCGATTAGTATGAAGCGAAAAAAGAGTGAAATACTGGATAAATTGAAATCCGAGAAGAAGAGCGAACCCTAGTTTTTCTTGTTCAATTGGGATTCTTAAATGGATAAGAGAGGGCTCATCTCGTCAAGAAACCGTAGATGAATTCCGGCAGCGGGCAATCGAAGTTCACGAAAATTTTAAGGTTTGAGACGAAATTCGACGGTTGAAGGAATCATCGTAGCTCAGGTAGACCTAGACTGTTACAACGCCAGTACCCGAATCTGTCTGCTGTCATTTTGGCAGTTTCTTTAATCTATTTGTACGTTGTGCATTTGATGTACGTGTTAAAAAAAAAAATGTAATAATTAAATATTATATTTAACAAAAAAATTTATTATAGAAAAAATGATAATATAAAAATAATTATGATAAAAAATAAATAATTTTATTTTAGAATATCTAAGGTAAGAGAAAGATAAAAAATATTAACTAAAAAATAAATAATTATTTTAAAAGTGGAAGTTAGTGAATAAAAGAAAAAAGAAAGAAAGAAAAATGCATATTAAAAATAAGACAGACACCAAAAAGGTACTTTCTTTTAATATATAGTATAAATTTAGAGTATTTACAAATAAAAATGAGAGTCGAAACGAATTGATCACAGAGTATTTGAAAAGATTCCTTGATATTGATGCGTTGGAAAATACACAAATCCACTGGGCCACGATCGAAGCGCTTGAGCCACAGTTAAGTACAAGCCCAGTGAAGGAGACATGCAAAAAATACGTTAACACTCCAACGCCCAAATTAGCAATTTGTGTTAGGAAAATGAAACAATAACGAGAAAAGAGATAAACCACGTATGATAGAAAACTTGAGAATGTTTTTAAGAATATCATGATCGTATATAGTAGAGAAAGAGAGAGAGAACACCCTTCATCCAAGAGGTGATCATGTATTTATAGAGGAGAGTCCTAGGCTGAAGGAAGGGAGGCGCTTCAGGCTTCCGTGTTCTGCGGGGGTGGTTGGATGGGATAAGAGTCCTTGCTCAATAAAGATTCCGATTGGCCTAGGATTCTAAGGTCGGCGTGTTCTTTAACATGGGGGCTGGACCGAGGATGCTTTCTGGGATTATTCCAATTTGGGGTTGGACCACTTAATTGGGCTGGGCCTCATCATCAATAGAAGTGCGTCTTAGGCTGGTCATCATTTGCTAAGCCTAACAAGAGTGGACGGACTAAACCTACACATGTGGGCTTATCACATAGATCCCCCCCCCCCCCCCCCAACTGTAAGGGAAGGTAGACTCCTGGACCTTGGCTTAAAGTAAATACGTCTCCTTATTGCTCTTGGGATATACGAATCACCAAAGATGCCTTTGGTTCGAACTTTGTTCTTCCCGCCTACAACCTCTTCGTCTATTGTGCGAACAACTTTTTGGTGTAGCAATCATTGTGCCTATGGGGCGTGAGTGATTTTGGGCTTACCCACACGCCCACTTCTTTGGTAATTGCTTCGTTGAGGGGCAATTACTTGGACAAAGTGTGCGTAATCTCCCCACCTCTTCCTTTATTTTAGGTTTTTTTCTCATTTCCTTCTTCTTCCTTCATTTTTAGCGCAAGGTAACATATCTTCCAGGTTTGTAGTTTTTTTTTTTTCTTTAGTGTCTTTTTTCTCCTTTGATCTTTCTTCTTCTTTTTTCCATTTATTGTCATGTCTTATACTGGTGAGTCAGTAAGATTTGTTGGGGAGTCTGTCGGCGAGGATCCCTCTGAGGCTACGTCTAAGAAGTCAGGGCCTGACCCTCCTTATTACGCAAAATGCCCAGAGGTGGAGCCTTTGTCAAGCCACCCTCGTCTTCTAGATGAGTTCTCGGAAGAGGAGGAGAAGGTGATGATGATGATGAGGGGTCTTCCCCAGGCGAGGGAGATACTAATCCTGGGGGGAGTACGGCACCGTCAGGGATAAGGGGGTCTCAACCCTTGGGGTCAGACTAGGTTCCTTGTTGCCTCCGTTGGAGTGGAGTTAATCAATTGGTGGAGGAGTTTGCTATTCTTCCTGATTTTACAATTTTTGTTCCTGCTCCCGAGAGTCATCCAAGTTTCCCACCACCTAATAACATGAGTTTCTTCTCCTCCCAACTTAAGGCTGGTTTACGAATTCCTATACCTTCGTTCTTTTGTGAGGTTTCTCGCATGCTCCAAGTCCCTTTGAACCAACTGGTACCTAATTCTTTACAGGTCTTGGATGCTTTTTTTATGATTTTTCAATTTAATGGTCATCCCATAACGAAAGTCTTTTCTCAGTGTTTCCAATTAAAAGGGACTGAACCAGGTGTTTTTCATTTTGCTCCTAGGCTAGGGGTAGCCTTTCTTCCTGCCCTTAACCCTCCTAAATGATGGAAAAGAAGTTTCTTCTTCGTCCTTTCTCCTAAGCCTTGGACTATTCCTCATCGTTGGATTTTTGATGCTCCCCCTACCGTGCCCTTCTCATTTTTCAAAAGGTCCCCCAATCTTTGTCGCTTCTTAGAGAAGTTGAATGAGACGCCTTACGATTGTAAGGTTATGACTGAGGAGAGGCTTTTGAGTCATTTTGGTCTGAGCCAGCGGGTCGAGCCTCTGGGGGAACCCTTGGGTATCATCGTTACGTTTGTTATAGATTATTCCATGCATTTTTGGTGTATGGAATAATTGGGTTTTTGATTTTGTGTTTATGCAGCCAACATCATGTTCAATAAAGTTCTTAGGGATGAGTACTGGGCTGCCACGACTCCTCCAAATACCAGGTCCTCTCGGGGGACCCGTTTTCCAGCGATCAAAGAGGAAAACGCCCTGCGGCTATCCTACCTGGGTCATCCTCCAAATGATCAAGACCTAGTTCTTCAGTTGTTCCTCCTAGTAGCTCCACACGACATACTTCCTCTCTTCCTCCCCCCTCTCCTAGGGACTTAGGGGGAGGTTCATTCAGGTCTCCCTCCTTTCCTGCCGGGGGGCTGTATGATCACCTGATGCTGATACATGAGAGGGAATGGGCCTCTTCTCGGGTTGTGGATATATTAAAAGGGATGCTCACTTCTGCTAACAAGCGTCTCCTGTCTTCTCTATCTCGAGAGGATCTGGACAAAATCTTATCTTTGGTGTTTGCTAAGGTAAATTTTATTAGGAGCAATCTTGTGCTTTTGTATTCATTTTGGGGACTTTTATATCTTTGGCTTTTTCTTGCATTTTAGGCAGTTGCTTTGCAAGGAGAGTTTATGTCTCGCCATCTGGGTGAATCTGCCGAGATGCAGGGGGAGGCTCAAAGGAAAAAGTTGGAGGATCAAGTAGAACGTCTGTTGGGAGATGTGGCTAAACTAAGGGAGATGAAGAAGGGGGCTACAACGAGGTTTCAACAGGTCCAGAAGGAGGTTAAGAAGCTTAAAAGAGAAATAACCGCTTTAAAGGAAGATCATGCCGAGGAAGTTTAGAAGCTAGCCAACCAGGTGCGTAAGGATTTTCCTAATACTAAGGAAGGGCAGAACTATTTGGAGGGCTTCTAGGCAAGTCGCCTTTCTGAGTACCAAAAGTCTGATGATTACAAGAAAGATGTGGTTTCGATAGCCGGTCCTTATCTTCGTTTTTCCTTTGAAGTGTGTCGCCAACAATTTCTCGCCCATGGATATCCTTCATCTGGGGAGGATGACTTTTTTCTAAATTTGGACCTGGTGTTGGACACAGCTCCTGATCCCTTTGATAAGTTTGTTTCAGTTACTAACAATCCCCCCACTAAACCATGTATCTTTTGTTGTGTCTGCTTTGCTATGTATTATGTGGCCAATTTTCCTAACTGTAGCCTGAGTGTGTTTTCAGAAGAGGACCTAGACCAAATTTTGGGAGCAGCCGAAGCAGAGGTGCAAGATGAGGCCAACACTGTCCTAGGTGATGTTATTAAGGAAAAAGCTCCTGAAGGGACTCCGCCTAGACTGATGATAGAAGACGTTCCAGGCTCGTCGAGAGAGGTTGAGGCCCAGGGCCCTTCCCTTCCAAAGGAGGGGACTACTGATATTGCTTAAGGAAAGGCCCCGCTTGTGGGGTGTTCTCTAATTGATGTACTTCCCCCTCCCCTTCGAAAATATTTCCAAACTCCTTCCATTTCTTTTCATCTGTACGCACATTCTCTTACATGGGGTAAGGATAAGACGCTTTATGTTTTTATTTACGCTTTTAGCAACTAGACTCTATTTCTACTTTAATCCTCCTTGTTTGCTGTGTTTCCTATCATGCATGTTAGTTATAATATCACGGGACTATAACATAAAATTGAGGTGGGTGACCATTCGGTCAGAATTTTTTGAAGGCCACAACATTTGTTTGGGTGTATGGAGTCTCCGATTCTCAAGGGGATGCCTGTGCTTTTATTTCTCTCAGGGCTTATTCCTGGGGGAGTGCTTTTCTCTTTATTCTAATGATCATGTTCAGATAAGTTATAACTAACCTTGTGTTATGGGGGTGTTCCATAAGGATAGGGTCGTCATTGTTCGAGTCCCAGTACCTTATTTTGTGATGCGAGGGGTGTCCTCGGTTAGGGTGCTGTTCAAGAGCCGGAGAATGTCCTTGGTCTAGGACATTATTGAGAGTCGAAGGATGTCCTTACGGATAAAACTTCCTTAAGTTATGTACATTCCAGGGTCTGTTCAGTGGGCGTCCTTCTCCGTCCTCTAGTTCATATGCTCCTCTCCCTATTATCTTAGTGACCTTGTATGGTTCCTCTAATTTGGAATCCAAATTTCCCACTGGTTTCAGGGTGCCTACCTTCTTTAATGCCAGGTCACCGACTTGGAAGTAACGAGCGTTTACTCTTGTAATGAGTATTTATTATTGTGTTTTTGTATCTTTGTGAGTGGACAAATGTTGTTTCTCGTATTTTTTCCACGAGGTCCAAGTGTTCTTTGAGCAATTGGATGTTATCTTCTTCAGTAAAGTGTAATATTCTATGGGAGGGTATCCCTACTTCTGTTGGAATGATTGTCTCGGTCCCATATACTAGGATGAAAGGGCTTTTTTTTAGTGGACCCTCTAGGGGTAGTACGGCAAGACCACAAAATGCTAGTTAATTCCTCCACCCAGGTGCCTCCTTCTTTATCTAGCTTCTTCTTGATTCATTGTACCAATGTTCGATTTGTGACCTCCACCTGTCCGTTAGCTTGAGGGTGCAATATAGAGGTGAATCTTTGCTTTATACGTAGCCTTTTTGCACCATTCCTTATAATTTCTGTCCTTAAAATTGTCTACTGTTGTCGAAAATTGTTTCTCGCAGTAGTCCGAAGCGACATATGATGTTCTTCCATAAAAATTTCATAATTTCTCCTTCTATTATACGGGTGAGTGGTTTCGCTTCTACCTACTTTGTGAAGTAATTGATGGCCACTAGGAGGAATTTTCTTTGTCCCGATGCCATTGGGAATGGTCCCACTGTATCCATCCCCCATTGGAAGAAAGGATAGGGGGATAACATGACGTTAAGAGGTTCGGCTAGTTGATGTATGAGAGTAGCATGTTTTTGAAATTTCTCGCATTTACTTACTAAACATTGCGCATCTTGTTTCATGGTGGGCTAGAAGTATCCAGCCTGTAGGGCTTTGCTGGCCACATCCAGGTTCCGATAAGAGATCCACAACACCCATTATGTATTTCTCTGAGTACTTGCAAGCTTTTCTCTTAGGAGAGAAGACAGAGCAAGGGATGAGTGAAGGAATTTTTATACAATATATTCCCTTGTATTAGGAAACGGGTTGCTCTAGTCTTTATCTTAGTGGTTTCCATCTGTTTTCTGGGAGGTGTCTCTTTTCTATCCATCGTATTAGGGGTGTCTGCTAGTCGTTACTATCTAATGCGATGGCCTGGATACTAAGTGGGATTCGAGGCTCAGCCAAATGTTGTAATTAATACGTCGTGTTTTACAGTCTTCCAATGTACTAGCTAATTTGGAGAGGTAATCGACCTTGACATTGTTTCTCTGGGGATTTGTTGTAATTGGAAACTTTTGAACATTGTTTTCAGTTCCTCTATTTGTTGGAGGTAGTGTATCATGCTTTCTTCCTTGGCTTTGTATTCTCCTTTCACTTGCTTAACTATCAGCTGTGAATCAGAATAAGCTATAAGATGTGAGGCTCCTGCTGGGCCATCCTCATGCCTAGGGCCTGGGCTTCATATTAGGCCATCCTCAAACTCCATATCCTCACCTTGAGGGGATGTGATTACTATGCCTGCTCTACTCCCTTGTGCAGTGGATGATCCATCCACGTGTAGCAACCATGGTTTTTCCTCCGGGCTCTTTTCTTGTGTTATTTATGCTATTTCGGAGATATCTGCTAGCGCCTGGGCCTTAATAGTGGTTCCAGGTAAGTATGATATGTTATACTCACTTAGCTCTATCGCCCATTTTACAAACTGTCCAGACGCTTTGGGTTTGCCTAGGACATGCTTCAATGGTATATTAGTTTTGACCGCTACGGGGTGTGAAAGGAAATAAGGTCGAAGGTTTCTTGCTTTGACAACCAAAGCTAAAGTCATTTTCTCTATGGGTGGATAGCGAGTCTCCGTCCGTGTTAGGACTTTACTGACGTAGTAAATGGGTGTTTGGGTGTCTCCTTCCTCTCGTACTAGCATGGAGCTTATGACCTGGGGTGTTGAAGATAGGTAGAGGTATAGGATGTCCCTAGGCGACGACTTTACCAATAAAGGAAGCTTTGCCAAATATGTTTTTAGTTTTTCGAACGCTTGTTGGCACTCTTCGTTTGACTAAAAAATTCTTGACTTTCCTCAATGTCTTGAAAAGCGGTAAACTTTTTTCAATAGATTTGGAGATGAATCGACTGAGTGTGGCTATTCTCCTTGTCAATCGTTGTACTTCATTGATACTGGTAGGAGTACCCATGTTTAGGATGGCTTGATTTTGGCGGGGTTGGCCTTGATACCCGTTGAGTTACCATGAATCCTGGAAATCGTCCTCTACTGACCCCGAATGCGCATTTTGCTGGGTTGAGCTTTAACCAATACTTTCTCAAGATCGCAAAGGTTTCTTCCAAGTATTCCACATGGCTATTGGCTCTTTGCTATTTACTAGCATGTCATTTACGTAAACTTCCACATTTCTCCCTAACTAAGGTCGGAATATTCTATCCACTAATCTTTGGTATGTAGCCCCTGCATTTTTTAATCTAAAGAGCATGGCCATGTAACAGAAAGTCTCGTTAGATGTAATGAAGCTAACTTTTCTATGGTCTTCTAGTGCCAACATTATTTGGTGGTATCCTTGTGAGGCATCTATCATACTTAACAGTTCGCACCGAAACGTAGAATCTACTAGTTGATCAATTCGTGGTAATGGGTAAAAATTCTTAGAGCATGCCTTATTAAGATCTCAAAAATCTATAGACATTCTCCATTTTCCACCGGGTTTAGGAATAAGGACGATGTTGGAAAACCACTCAGGAAATTGTATTTTCTTTATATGGTCGGCGGCTACCAATTTGTTCACCTCTCCTTGGATGATTTTATCTTTTACAGGCTCGAAGTACCGCTTTTTTTGTTTGATGGGCTCAATGTTAGGGTCCACGTTGAGGTGATGTGTGATGACGCCGGGGTCTACTCCTTCCAAGTCCTAGGCGGTCCATGTGAAAATATCTTTTTTTCTACAAAGATAGTTAATTATTTCTTCTCGCGTGGTATCCCTTATATTGAATCCAATTTTCGTAACTTTTTGTAGGTTACCAGGTATGAGTTTGACGGTAAGGAGCTCATCTACTTGTTGCACATTGCTCGGGGAATCCTTCTCTATCTTGAGCCTTGGTGTCTGGTCTTTCCCTCGTTTGTTGTGACCATTACCTTCCACTGTCTTGTCCTATCCTGTTTTCTTGCCCTTCTTAATTGCTTCAATGTAATATTTACGGGCTTGTAGGATATCAGCCCGTACTTCGCCCACTCCCCCATCTATTGGAAATTTAATTTTCATATGGTAGGTGGATATAACGGCTCGGAAGACATTGAGCATGGGTTGTCCGAGGATGATGTTGTAAGCTGATAGTATGTCTACCACTAAGAATTTAAGCAAGCAGGTTCTCCGAAGGGGGGTAGTGCCTAGTGTCAATGGTAATGAGATCATGCCCCTTGGATGCACTATTTCCCCAGCAAATCTATATAGGGAAGTGTCTACTTTATCTAGGGGAACATCTCTTAGCTGCATCTGGTCATAGGCTTCCCCGAATAGTATGTGTGTTGAACGACCTTAGTCTATGAATACTCACCCAACTACATAATTAGCCAACATGGCTGTGATGACTAAGACATCATTACCAGATGTCTTATGTTCACGTTGTTCTTCCTGTCTGAACTGGATGAGAGGAGTATCTTCTGCAGGTTCTACCTCCATTATCTCTTTTGTAGTTATTCCATAAGCCTCTCTTATTTGTGCTTTCCTAATTCTTTGGGAATCCCTCTGATAGGCTCTCCAGTGATCATCCTTATCACCCTTTTCCTGGGTGGGTCATTGATCTCAGTTTTATCATTCGTCGAGGACCTAGGTATCTCCTGGCTTGGGAAGTCAGGGTTGCTGTTTTTGCCTGTTCTATTTGTTTCATGTTTCTGGTCCGCTCCGGTACCTTTGGCCATTTTCCCAGCATATGTATTCCTGGAGGTATCCATTTTGAACCAATCGTTCGATCTCATTTTTTAGATGTCTACACTCCTCGGTAGTATACCGTAGTCGTTATGAAAACAACAAAATTTGTTTGACTTGGGGCGTTGAGGTCCGTCTTTGTATGATTTGGGATGTGATAACAAACCCTTGCCTTCCACTGCCATAAGCGCCTGCGTTACAGGGACAGTCAAGGGAATGTATACTGTGTTTATCCTTTGCCATGCAGGCTTCTTTTCTTTCAAATCTGTCCTCGGCTTCTTGGAGGATCTTTCCTCCTTGTTCTCCTTCCTTTTTTCTTCTCGTTCTTCTATTTTAGAGGCCTGGGTATCTTCTATATTAATATACTTAGCGGCCCGGGCTAAGAGGGCGTCAAATTTGGTAGCTAGGGATTTAAAAAAATCTTCATCCGATAATCCTTGCGCGAAGGCCAGTGCCTTGACCTCTTGGGTGGTGGAAGGGACTTCTAGGGAGACCGTGTTAAATCTCTGAAGATATTCCTTCAAGGATTCTCCCTCCTTTTAGTGAATAGAGAAGAGACTAAGTTCAGTCTTTCGCTGTCTTCTGCTGTTGGCGAATTGATGCAGGAAAAGGGAACGAAATTCTTGAAAACTACCTATCGTAGTCGGAGGTAGTTGGTCAAACCATTGTTGTGCTGCCTGGGCCAAGGTAGTGAAAAAAACTCGACATTTGATGCCATTAGTGTATCGATGCAACAATGCCTCATTCTCGAAATGTGACAGGTGCTCTTGCGGGTTGGTGGTGCCATCAGACTCCGTTATCGCTGGGGTTCGGCAACTCATAGGTAATTCGTCTGCCATTAGCCTTTTCGTGAAGGGAATGTCAGCTTGTTCCTTAGAGGGTGCTCCCATCATTTGATATTGGACGTCTTGCAACTCTTTTTGTAGATGGTCTAATCTAGCCAACCATTGTGGAGGCACATCCCCTACCTGGGCAGGAGCCAAGGTGCCCAGGGTCTCGGCATTGTGGGGCTCTGGTCTTACTAGGGCTGGGTTGATTTGTTCCGGTGTGGGCATTTCGGAGAGGGTCATCGTTCGCACATGGATGAGGACCGTCAACTGCTCGTGAATGGCTGAAGTGATCATTTGCCTGATTGCTCCTAAAAGTGTTGAAGACAGCTCCGTAGGAGGGGTGTCCAAAGAGACACCATGTCCCGCAGGCTCAGTCGATGTTTCCGCTAATCTCGGGGACGTTGGTAGCGTGGGCCTGGGCATCGGTGGTTAGAGAGGCGCCTGAGACAACTTGTAGAGCCTGGTCTGTTGTGCTAGGTGTCTCTCTGACTTTTCATTTACCCTAGGTGTTAGTGGGGGCTTCCATAGTCTGCTCACATCTTAGACTCTATGATAGTTCGCACAGACGGTGCTAATTGATGCATTAGAAAATGCACAAATCCACTGGGCCACGATTGAAGTGCTTGAGCCACAGTTAAGTACAAGTCCAGTGAAGGAGACCTGCAAAAAATACGTTAGCACTCCAACGCCCAAGTTAGAGATTTGTATTAAGAAAGTGAAAGGATGACGAGAAGAGAGATAAGCTATGTATGATTAGAAAACTTGAGAACGTTTTTAAGAATATCACGATCGTATATAGTAGAGAAAGAGAGAGAACCCCCTTTATCCGAGAGGTGATCACGTATTTATAGAGGAGAGTCCTAGGCTAAAGGGAAGGGAGACGCTTCAGGCTTCTGTGTTTTGCAGGGGTGGTTGGATAGGATAAGAGTTCGTGCTCAATGAGATTCTGGTTGGCCTAGGACTCTAAGGTTGGCGTGTTCCTTCACACGTGGGCTAGACCAAGGATGCTTTCTGGGCTTACTTGGATTTGGGGTTGGACCCCTTAATTGGGCTGGGCCTCATCATGAATAGAAGTGTGTCTTGGGCTGGTCATCCTTCGCTAAGCCCAACAAAAGTGGATCGAATAAACCTGTACGGTCGTGGGTTGTATGGTCTCACACAAGCTACAACTTGAAAAGAAATAAGTTTGAGATTGACACAAAAGATGAAAGTGTTGGGCTGAGTTTCGACGTAAGCACTTTGATGATCAAAATAATACATAAGGTAGTTAAGATACCTGAACGGCTAAAATCCATTTAACCCCTTTTGTTTTGAAAATATGTTAAAACCTCCTATGTATTTTGTAAAATTTAGCAAATAACATCATTTTCATTAGTAATTAATAGAAGGTGTATTGAACGCACAAGTGGTGCGAGCGGTGGTATTTTTCTGGCATTTTGGACCTTATTTTTGGACATTTTGAACTAAAATGCTTTTATATTCTATTTAAAATTACCACAGTCAAAGTTACTTGTTTTGACTTTATTTTTAGTGTTTTTTTTTTGTATTTCATCCATTCTAAAAATAATTTTGTGTTCTTAACAATATTTATTTAAATATTAAAATACCAAAAAGATATAATTTTTTATAAATTTATAATCTAAATTGAAAAATTAAATTAAAATCACAATAGAAAATAATATGCTAAAGTTCAATTTTCAAATATAAATATATATCAATATAATTATTCAATAATAACAATAATATTTATTAACTAATTTAAATTATTATTTAATTCAAATATATTATATTATTTACTATAAAATAATTATTTAATTTAAATTACAATTACATGAATTTAACAATTTTATTTTATTTTTACAATTTTTAAATTTAAATCAATTTTCTAATCTTTTTTTTTAAAAACTCTTAAAAATTTTTAAAAACTTAATTTTTTTAATTTAACTTTAATTAAAATCTTAATAAATTTTTTGTTTTAAGAAAAAATTAGGGCTGAGCTTTGGTCTAGGTGAATGGCAGTGCCACCCTATTTTGTTGCTTGTGAAGGTTGAAAAAATAAGATATATTTAGAGAATACACCAACCATGGGGAAGATTTACTGTTATAATTTGGAAAAAACTCATTCTTCGCAAAACTGAAGTTAGAGCTAAATAGATGCCTCCAAGTATGAGGCTGTAACCAAGAATCTAAAAATAACAACCTAACAAATCTAGTGCAACTGTACTGTACACGTGTAAAGGAAAAGAAATAAGAAAGTGCTACTCTACTAGAAGAAGTGCTAAAGGAAAAATAGAAAGTGCTAGAAACAAAAAAAATAAAAATGCTAGTGCTATTTACAAAGAATAAGAAAACAGATTGGCAGGAACGCGCTTTTTCTTCTATTGTCTTGAGTTGGAAAATCTTTACACCCCCTCTCAAGTTGGTGCTGGGTGAACAAGCCCAACTTGGACAACATATCCAAGAAACGACAACTTTTTTTAGGAAAATCCTTGGTATTACAGATACCTCTTTATACTTTTTCCTTACCACATGACAATAGATATCCAAATTTTTCATTCGTTCGTGAAATACTTGGTTGGCTATAATGTGTAAGACCGCCTGATTATCACACCATAGAGGAATGGGTGTAGGGGTTGTGATGCCAAAATCCTTTAGCAAAAAAGACAACCACTAGAGTTCACAAACTGTAGAGGCCATGGCACGATATTCCGCTTCAGTAGAAGAGCGAGAAATAATTTTTTGTTTCTTTGTCTTCCAAGAGACCAAAGTCGAACCTAGAAAATACAGTAACCCATAATTGATCGCCTTGTGTCAACACATGAGGCCCAATCTGTATCCATGTAAGCTACCAACTGGAAGGAATTAGATGCATGAAAGAAAAAATCTGTGTGAGGAGACCCCATAAGATATCTTACCACATGCAAAGCTGCACTCAAATGATCAGTAGGGTGTTGGAGGAATTGACTGCGCTTTTGCACTGAATAAGATATGTCGGGTCTGGTGAATCCTAAGTATAATAAACGTCCAACCAGTCTTTCTGGGGAGGAGATTCCTTCATCATCATGGAATTTTAAGTCCTGAGGCAAAGGAGTTGCTTTAGCATCAATGCCATGAGTGCCTCAATATATTTGCGTTGCATAATAGAAGTTCCATCTTGAGACCTGGCAATCTCTAAGCCTAAGAAATATTTCGCATATTCGAGGTCTTTAATTGTGAACAAATCATCCAAGTACCTCTTAACATCAACAATAGAATCCTCTGAAAAGTCTGTGAGTAATATGTCGTCCACATATACAAGTAAGCCAAGCATCCAGTTTCTGCATGTTTAAAAAATAAACAATTATCTTGAGCTGATTGTACAAAACCATAAGCTGCAAGTTTGGTAGTAAACTCATAATTTCACTATCGTGATGCCTGCTTCGACCAGTATAACGACTTCCTAAGCTTGCAAACCATCCCAGCATTCGCTGTATATCCTTCCAGAGGCTGCATGTAAACTTTCCTCTTCTAAATGCCCATGAAGAAATACATTGTTTATATAAAGTTGATAGATAGGCCAAGAAGAAGCTGATGCAATTACAAGAAAGACCCTTATAGTGACAGTTTTGGCCACCGGTGAAAACTGTCTATGTAATCAATACCTTCTATTTGGTTGTATCCCTTAGCTACAAGTCTTTCCTTGTATCTATTTATACTATCATCGGGATTAAGTTTCAATTTGAATATCCATTTTGAGCCAATGGCTCTCTTTCCCTACTGTTAAAGGTATCATAGCCTATGTATTGTTTTTTCTCAAGTGCCTCATTCTCCTCCAACATAGCATGTTTTCCACATATTTCTGGGCCTGAGAAAATGTTTTAGGTTCCTGCAAGTTAGATAATTGGGGCCACAAAACACATATGTGTATCTGAATCGGTAGGTATGATTACAAATTAAATCTCCTAACCAAGCAGGCTTTGTATAGTTCTGCTTGATTTTTTGAGAGGGATGGATGTTTGGGATGATATAGTAGGTGAAATATCAAGTGAGTCTGAAGGTCTAGGTTCACGAGCATCACTATAGTCTGGTACATCCGAATCTGAAGATAGAGGAACAATAGGTAGTGGAGTTTGTTCTGATGTGGATGAAGGAATAAAAGGAAAAAAGATTCATGGAATGTGACATCTCTAGATGTCAATACTATATGAGAGTTGAGATCATATAGTTTGAACCCCTTTTGACCATTTCCATAGCCAAGGAAAACACATTTAAAGGCTTTTTTCTCAAATTTATCTTTATGAGGCTTTGTGTTTAGCGAAGCATAGTCAACCAAAAATCCTACAAGACTCATATGAAGGGGGTTTGTTGTAAAGAAGTTCATAAGGAGTTTTTCCAGTCGAGGATTGAGGAAGGAATCCTATTTATTAGGTAAGTGGATGTGAGTATTGCTTCCCCCTAGAATTTTATAGGTAAGTGGGATTGAAACATTAGAGCCCTGGCTATTTCTAACTGTTGCTTGTGCTTTCTCTCTACCACTCCATTCTGTTGAGGAGTGTAATTACATGACCTTTGATGTATGATACCAAAAGAACACATCAGTTCTTGACATTCTTTGCTAAAAAATTCTGAGCCATTATCAGTTCTAACTTGTTTTATTTTGGTTTTGAATTGGGTTTTAATCTTTAAAGAAGGTTTCAAGAAGGTGAACTGGTTAGGATTTATTGATAAAGTGGGTTGCCAATAAGATCCCCAATTATCAATGTGAAGCAGTTCAAAAAAAGTGAAAGAATAGGTGGTACTGTATGAGAAAGGATGTCTGTGTTGTTTTGCAAGTGGACATATGTCACACACATTATCACTTTTTGCAGCAACATGGTTCAAGTTAGGTATATGATTGAGAACTTTATGGGACGTGTTTCCCAGTCTTTGTGCCAAAGCATTAAATCAACATGAGCAACTTGAGACACTAGACTGAAAGGTTCAGAAGAAAATTGATCAATAAACAGAGAACTGAATGAGTTGTTTTCCAGGACATAAAGTTTGCCTATCTGCCTTGCTACTCCCACAACTTCAATACTCATCTGGTCCTGCAAAATGCAATGGGTTGGAAGCAAAGTAAACTTTATATTAGATGAAAAACATAACCTACTGACAGACAAGAGATTGGATTTGAAAGCGGGCACATAAAGTACATCTGTAAGGATCAGTTTGTGATGTAATTGACTGTGCCAGATTGTGTGATATGAGTAAATGAACCATTAGGCAGGTATATTAAGGGTATGTTTGTGGATGGTTTTAGAGTTTGGAAAAGAGAAGAATGTGCACACATATGACTTGTTGCCCCAATATCTAAAATCTAGGAATCCGCATTCAAACTCTCAAAACCAGAAAATGCTATATTCATACCTGCATATTCATTAGTTTGAGCATAATTCACCTTAATAGGATGTGTCGTGCTCTTCATAAGCCTCATTACCTCCATAAGTACCTCAGAAACAGATGCAACTTCATCCATTTTAGCATCTTTGTGAGCCTTCTTATCCCCATTGGTTTGTGCAAGAAATGCCTTGCCACCATTAGCATTCTTCTTCTTTTGTTCATTAAGTTCTTGTACTAGTTAGGTACCCCATGCAATTTAAAACATGTAGATTTATCATGTCCTGGCCTATCTGAATGTTCACACTTTATACTCCTTTTATCAACTATTCCCTTTTATCATTTCTTTTCTCAAAACCTTTTGTAAGTAGTGCCATGGCCTCCTGTACTTCATTCAAACCCATATTTACTTCTCTCTATTTTTCCACACGGAGTATCATTGAATAAGCCCTGTTTACACTTGGCAAAGGTTCCCTCACAAGAATTTGATTTCACGTGGTCATACATATCATTCAGACCCATAAGAAATTGCATTAAATGGTTTTGGTTTGTTAGTTCAGTAATAGCTTTAGCAGTTCCACATGTAAAATCAGGCAATGGTGTTAGCTGAACTAATTCATCCCACAAAATTTTGAGTTTTGTAAAATATTCAACCACAGATAAATCCCCTTGAGTAATAGATGTTATTTCGCTTTGCAATTGGTATAAAAGTGGCCCATTACACCTAGCAAATCGTTCTTCCAACTCCACCCACAACTCTCTAGCAGATTTCGCATAAAGAAAAACATCAGTGATATTTTTAGTGATTGAGTTCAGTAACCAAGAAGTTACCATACAATCGATGCGGACCCATTGTTTGTAATGTTCTGAATCTACGGCTGGTTTCTTGCATTTGCCAGTGATGAATCCCAATTTCAGCTTTGCCCCCAATGCTATTTTAACTGCTCTACTCCAAGCCGAGAAATTTCTACCATTAAGAGGACTGGTAACAAGAACCATACCTGGATGGTTAGAACTCTGGAGTTGTAGAGAATCATCTCCATCCTTAGCCTGTATTCCGCCTGAGCTCGTCCCAACTGAAATCGTTGTATTGGCTGCCATTATAATCGAGTTTAAAACTAAAAAATAGCAGAAGCAGGTATGTAGAGACTTCAAATGAAGGCTCTGATACTATGTGAAGGTTGAAAAAACAAGATATATTTAGAGAATACACAAGCCGTGGGGAAGATTTACTGTTATTATCTGGAGAAACTCATCCATCCCAACACTGAAGGTAGAGTTAAATAGATGCCTCCAAGCATGAGGCTGTTAGCCAATTATCTAAAAATAACAACCTAACAAATCTAGTTCAAGCTGTACTGTACACGTGTAAAGGAAAAGAAATAAGAAAGTGCTACTGTACTGGAAGAAATGCTAAAAAAAAAAAATAGAAAGTGCTAGAAACAAAAAAAATGCTAGTGCTATTTTCAAAGAATAAGAAAATGGGTTGGTAGGAATCCGCTTCTTCTTCTACTTTCTTGAGCTGGATAATCTTTACAGCCTCCCCGATGGGAGGCGGTGGCGGGGTGTAGGGAAGAGGGGGTAGGTGATGAAGGGGTGGGGAGTGGGGTAGTTGGCGAGAGGGATGGGGATGGGGGGGGGTGTTCAGGGTTAATTTTTTTTATTAAATTTATGTTAAATAGATAATAATTTAATTTTTATAACTTATAAATTTATTAAATCTGGACCTTCAATTTTTTAAGACCCAAGAGTCAAGATGAATTGATTAGATCCTACCCCTTTTATTCATTAAAAAAATTCCAACAATCACTACGCTACAAAACAATTATTTTATAGTAATGACTATTGTTAAGGCCATGTTATTAATTTAGAACACCTTTTGGAATTTTTAACGGTCTTTGTAACAGAACATCCTACCACAACTTTTTTTGGCATTACAAAATATTTATAACGGCTTGCTAGGACGCCGTTACAATTTGTAACGGTCTTATTAACGACTTAAAATGACCGTTACAGTGGTGGTCCATCTGCAGAAAATGCATTTGGACTGAACTTTTGAACGGCGAAATCAAATTTGATTAAATTATTATTGGAGCAACCTTTGTAACGCGTATAGGTATGGTTGTGCTTCAATATAGGAGTGGTATTTGGAATACTATTTGTAATGGTCATTCGTTATGTTGTAATGGTTGTTGTATCGACCTTTGTATTTCTGTTTTCAACTATTCTTGTAATGACCTTTGTAACCCCTTACGCGTATGTTGTTTTTAGTTTTGTTACTGGCCTTTGTTAATGCTTTTTACAATTGCTGTAGTAACTGTATTTTGGATGGCACTTTTTCAAAATTGATAACTACTTTTACACGGTCGTTGTAACGGTTGCATGATTATATGATATTTAAATTTATTCCAAAAGCCGTTACGAAAGCAATGACAAAAATAAAATTTTTATATTAGTTAATTGTATTTAATCTATTTTAATATTTGTTTTTGTAAAAATAAATTATTGAATTTTTTGTTAAATGTGCAATATTAAATAAAAAATATATAATATCAACAAGAAAATAAAATAATTAATTAAAAAAAAAGTATTGTTTAAAATTTGTACTTATACAAATAAAAAAAAAACCTAATCTAAATCAGCACCCCGTTCGATTGTGGGTTCTTCGCCATTGGGTACTAGGGGATTAGCTAGAGGACCGGGGCCAGGTGGGATCTATCGTCGTATCAACCTCCTCGACTTAGCTATCTCGATCATAACTACAATGGTCGGAGGCGCTGAGGAATGTTGAGTGTGGAAGGGCGACAATGAGTTAGAATGGAAGCAATTGCTCGGATAACCCCTGTTTGGGTTTTCTGTGAATGGTCCAGCACCATAGTTTGTGGGTTGCCGGCCCTCTCGGGAGACAATTGAGACCACAAAGAACAATATACTCAGCCCCTATTCCCAGCCCCGCGCTTAAACTACACTAGACAGCCACATCACCTGTTACTGGTCAGGTTAATTTGTTGGTTAAAGGTTTCCATATAAATCAAAATTTGGAATAAAGGGAAATGGAATTACCGATACTGGTGCAGCGCTGCCACATCATTTTGTCTCAAATCAACAATTATTATTTGATTACCATACTCCTTGGAACAATGGATTTTGGTTTCGCGGAAAATGCCTAACTGTGGCATCTTAAACACAGCAGGAAATGTGCTCGATGCCTTGTAGTAGGACACATCGGAAATGAGGTTTTCATATTTTGAGATATAAGATCTTGTGAGGGGTCTTCACGACTGTCTCCGCATCAAATATTACGTTAATCAGTTACTGCCAGGATCTACTCTCTGTTAGGTACAATTGAGACCCCAGGGATCATATTAATAGACATTGTACTAAGATTTTTAAAAAATCGCTTTTATAATTTCAATAAATTATATAATATACCTTTTATACATTCGACCGGAAGTCTGATGTGGTTAACGGGGGGGGAAGCTTCAAATGATGGGCTTTAAAACCAATTTAAAAATGCTTTGGGGAAAAAGCGCGGAAATCTCGCGACATCCTAACTACCTACCCAAGATTTTCTCAGCCAGATATTACATGGCATCAACTTGGTTCGTCTAGGTTCACCCTCTAAAACTATTTATCCTTGTCGCACCCATTCTCTATAAAGATAGTCTTATTCTAACATTCAAATCTTCCATTTAATTTGACAGGCGAACCTTGTCGATGCTTGGCAATAGCGCAACAAACCAACCTGTGTTGTTATCTTTTGCTTCAACTGAATAGTAAATAATCTATATTATACTCTGTAACATTTAACTAAAATGGTTAGTCAAATCGTTAGGAGATTTAAGATAGAGAGACTTACAACTATATATACTTCCGGTAGATTGAAAATTATCTATATATCTATTCACCTCTTACACACGCTTAGTAGTAATTCCCTACACTCGGATGTAACCCATTGAGCCGGTTGCACCCGAACTTCATCACGATATGAGACCGGAACCTGATATCTCCAGCTTGCGTATATAAATACATGTTGATATACAGTGATTTTTTAGTGTCCCTCAATGAATTATTTATTCCAATGGGTTAAAAAGTCAGCTTTGGTGTCGAAGTATCAGACAATTCGATTCAGATAAAGGCAACACACGAAAGATTTTTCTTAAATAAAAAGGGAATTTGTCACAAACATCTGTCCACACACCCCACAACGAAAATGAGTCCCTAGAATGGGTACTTGGAATGTCCACATCAAGCTTACTCCGAGAGAGTTGACACCACCGAAACAAAAGTTGGCGCTAGATCCGCTCTTCTCTTTGCCAGCTCTTGTGAACATTGTTGCTAGAAGCTTTGCTTTTTAAAAAAGGCTAATAGGACGGTCGGTGTGCTAATGTCTGTTTGTTTGGGGGGGAGACAGATTAAAACACGATTTAGTATCACAAGCTAGATTTCGTAGGCAGTCGCGCGAGACCAGCTTGCACAAAAACACATACCCCGTGCCTTAGTGCGACGTGACGATGTTGAACATTGACGTGTGTGCGTAGCAGTCCCACAAAGTAAGGCTAGACAAACTGCAATTCACGGCAAGATTAGAAAAATATAGACACTATTAGATAAAAGAAATATAAGTATTGCTTTAAAATCAAATATTATTTCATTTAGCATTAAATAGTTAGGAACACACGAATCTAATTTACATGGTAGCTGTCCTGTGGGATCTGAGATGTTTCCCCTCAGGATGCCGGTATAATGTCTTGTATGTAACGTAATAGGATTGCAGTGTGAGAAATCTGCGATCAAGACCTGAAGAATATATAAAACAGATAAAACGTATTAATAAAAAGTTGCAATAAAGAAGTTTTATAAAGAGTACTTTTAATAATTTACCCTACGTAGCCCTCGCATCCGCGAAAGACCCTGATAATAACATGTCTTTGGTGAACGCCTTTGGTGGGCAGTGGGTGCGAGTCTTGCTGGTCAGGTGGGGTGGGTCATTGTTTTTTATATTCCTACAGGTCTTGGCCTAAGCTTAACGAAGCTTGTATAACTACCTCTGCAGAGCCTCCCAAAAAAAACAAGCCTCCTGCGCGCCCCTACCACGATTCTGACCCCAAGCTGGTGCGCGCCGAGTATGCTGTCATGTTGTGATCGATTTGGAGAGCGGGATAGTGGGACAGTCCCCAGAGCTGCGCGGTGGTGAAGAGGGGTGCTCATGCCGCACACCAATGTAGAAAATTTAAATAAAAAAATTATAATTAATAAATAGTCGAGCGCTGATTTGTCCAATGATGTTATCTGTATACTCGAAAATTTGCACATTAAATTTTAAGTCTAGAAAATTATTTCTAAAAATATATAATGTTCAAGTCCAAAAATTTTTAAATTTTTAATGAAATTTCCTAAAAAATTTCATTAATTAAATTCATAATTATCCTAAACTCCGTTATTTTTCTAATATTGTATTAAGGTCCATTTTTCCTAATTCTCCTAAACTGCATAGTTTCCTAAAAATCCCATAAGGTCCAACATTTATGCTTTTTTTTCCGCTAAAAATGACTTAAGGTCAGGTTCATCCAAGAAATTAATTAAGGTCATTTTATTTTGTTATGTAAAAATAGACATAATTTGGTTCTAGAGAAATCTGCAGTAAGAGGTGCGCAAATTTTATTGTATCTCTAAAGTATATGGACAGTTATATAGATTTGTACATGCGCACTAAAAATGGCAATAAAAGAGTCCAAATGTTTTTTTCTGTATAATTACATTAGTGTACAGAAGTATATTTTCTTGAAATGCATTCAATTCCATAAAAAGATAGCAATAATCAGTTGTATCACATCAAACGTTATTCGATATCAGATAAAATATGATTTAATAGAGGTATCATACCTTACTTGATTTTTTTCTGTAAATTAATTACGTTGTCACAAGGTCATTTTTTACTAACTTGTATAGTTGTGCATGAGAATTAACAGAGAAACAATCATCATGGAGGCGGAGAGAATTTGTTGTTTTTTTTGAATTGGGGATTTTTAAAAATCTACCAGAAATTTATAAAAATTATTTAAAATATATGTTAAGATTGTGAAAAATATCAAAATTTATTAGAATTATTTGATTTAAACCTCTCTCTTCATAAGTATTATTCACCACCTCATACACACCTAATAATAACCTTTAGAAAACCTTTATTTGATACCTCTCTATTAAATTAAATAGCAGAAACTAATAATCTAAATTATCTCTAACAAAAATTATGATTCCTAATAATTTGGAATATGTTATAACAGAAATGTATTGCTAGAGTATTCATAAAAAATTTACAAATATAGTATACAACACTCCTTATTAAAATTTTAACCAAATATATACACCCAATTTATATAAAAAAAGAAGAAGCGAGAGAGGAATTTTACAACATAATTGATTTTTTTTCACATTATGTGTATATTGATAAAACTTTGGCAGAGAAAATGAAATTTTATTACTTTATACAAGTTATACGTCAGGGAGGAGACATCTAGAAAAAATTTAATTAATCATTAACAGATAGAAGCTATATAGATAAGTATTAAAGAAGGCACTTATACAATTTTTAGAAAAAGAGTTAGATCATAATTTAAAAATTCAAGACAACAACAATTACATGACACTCTGGACGATCTTTCAAAAAAATATTAGGATTCGTCGATACTTACGGGCTTATAGGGAGCGTATTAGCCGTGGTCCCGTGGTGCGGATGATGGGAGCGACTGTTTATGGGAGATAAAAAGTTGAGAGGAGATGTAGAGGCGTGGAGTGAGGGAGGCGAGCAGACGCTTTGGGAAGAGCACTGGTGGGGTGCAGTGAGTCTTCTGGCTCGGCGGGGTGGGGGGAGTGCTAGCTAGGGAAGAGAGAATCGGGAGAGAGGAGCATCACGGATGAGGAGGCACAGGATACCAGTTATTAATAATCATAATAGGAGCAGTCAACAGATCCTAATGGGTCAACATGCAAATTGAAAACGCTAAGTATTCAGATTATTGCAATATATTGGGGAGAAATAAATTATCAGGTTAGTAACATATCTTCAATATAATTTAACTTATAATATGAAGGTAGTTAAACATATTCGAGATATTACAAATAGGACATGTGACTATAAGAAGTTAAATAAACACAGAGTCTTGATACATGTATAAAATAAGCTTACAAACTTATTAAAGAGAGATAGACAATATAAATGATATAAGGGTCCCACGTGTTTATTCGAGTTAAAAACGATACCATCGCTATTGAACTTGAGAAGGACAAGACGTTTACATAACTAATTATTTGAATACTATTACATACAATGTTGTTTCTAGCTCCTGCGCAGTAGATGCACTAAACAATAGCCTGTTAAAAATGGAGTTTCGCAAATAATTAATTTATCTCTGTTTTATTATAGAGATTTGTACAAAAAAATCATAGTGGACATATATTCATGATGTTGGAGTTGGCGAACGTATCCATTATTGTGGAACAAGAGCGAGACCTATAAAAAATAATCATGACAAACAATTTACTCACGTATGTAGACCAGTATGTAAGAGATTGTATCTATCATAATCTATATATGTAGATTCTTTCGAGCAGTATGAGGGCGAAATATATCTTTCATCATGAGATTCTTCTACCTAAAAGTTATGTATTCACATTCGCAAAAGGTAACTATCTATAATTAATATCGATTATTGAATTTCATGGTTAATGGCCGCGTCACATATAAATAGATCAAACTGAATAAGGAGCATACATACTGGTATCAAAGATTACACAAATCCCTTGTCAAATACTTGATTATGAGCCTTATTAGGTAATACCAAGACATATTGGGTATCTATTGATATTCCAAACTCGTACCCCGGTAATGATACCGGAAGATGTGATCATTCAACGCCATCTTATCGCTATAATATCCCATTGTTCGGGAGAATACCAAGCCAATCGTGTAGTCCTATAAATCTATGAATATACGTTGCTGATATATGGAAATCTTTAGAATGGAAGGCATGCACAACTCTAAGTATATCAATAGGTACTATCGACCTTTGGTTACCTTTTTGGTGAAGTCCATCTCGAATGAACCATAATTTCTGGGAGTAAGATGCGGCTTATCGTCTTTAGATGACCACGCCAACGGGGGTGTGGCTAGAACTGAAACCGCTCCGGTTTTAGTGACACTAATGTATCGGCTTCGTGCAATAGCTGATGGGGGCTATGGCCTGTTATTACTTAACAGCGCTTTGCGCTATGTGATCACTTTATGGTGACAACTTGACGAGCTCCGATCTGTGACCACATTAATGAGGGCAATAGCTTGGACAAGTTGACGAGCTATGGCGTATGACCATGTTGGCTGGGGATATAGGTTTTGACAAGTTAACAAGCTCAACCTTTGAGGGGGCTATGGTCTATGATAATCTGACCGACCTCTGACCTTTGACCGGCTAATAGGCAGCATCATGTGATCATGCTAATAGTGGTTATTTGCTTTAACAACTTGATACACTCCATCTTATGTCCTTGTTGATGGGTTGTAACCTATGCGTGTGCTAACGAAGGTTATGGTTTTTGACAATCTTACAGACTCCTACCCATAACCACCCAGTAGGCTAGTGCTGATGGGCATATAGCTTATAATAATTTTGACAGGGTTAGGCTTATGACAATACTATGGGCTCCGGTCTGTGACCATGCTATCTATGACAAGCTGAAGGGCTCCGACCAGTTATCACCTGACGCGCTCCACCCAATGAGCATCCTGATGGGGGGATTATGAGAGATGACCTAATAGGTAATAATATGATGGGCTTGGCTTGTGACCATGTTTACGGGAGCTATGGCTTGTGAACAATATGACATATAACTTTTGAAGGGGTTACACAACTTAACAATTACCCAAACATAGCAAATGAGCATATGCTAAAGTTGATGCCAAGTATCAATTTTTCAAGGCCTAATGGAGTTGTCAACCAATTAGCCAAAGAGTTAATGCCTGATTAATGCATAACTAAGGCGAAAGGTGACAAGGAGCAAAAAAACCATCTTCAAGCTAGCTCAATTGAGCGATTTAGCCAACCAAGCCCACTTGCACCCTTTTGGTGGCCAATTAGCTCAACTGACACATCAACATCACTTTTCACCTCAAATGACATATGAAGACAAATAAAAAGTGGATAACTGCACCAATTGAAATTTGGGTTAAGGCCAAACCAGACCGCAACATGTACTAGACTTCCTTCTAAATAGACAATTTTTCTATTGAAGTGGCAATTTTGACTCCTTTTTGCGTGGCACGTGGATGACATTGTATACAATTAGATTAGTGTAATCCCACAAAATTATACTTAGACTATTTCCTCTATCTAGAAGAAAGAAAATTAAGCTTCTGCAACTAGGGGATATGATGATCGTAAAATCAACCAACTTCTAAATTGTCTCCGACTCTTATAAATAAGAGTTTAGGTAGTACAAAGAATAAGTTTCACTTGCAGTTGAGAGACTCTTAATACCGTTAGATAATTGTCATAAAATTTTAACTTATAGTAATTTTGTGTCGTTGGACTAAGGTAAGCATCAAAACCAAAACTTCTATCCACAAACTTTTTATTTGTAAAATTGTACATGTTAAGCTTTTTTCCAAAAATTTCAATTTTAATATTCTTTTTCGCTTTTGACTTTTATTTTCAAATATTTTGAATTTTACCACAGTTAATTAATGGTTCATAAATATAAATTATAAATAAAACATATTATTTTCATGAAATAGTTAGGCAGTACTTAATTTAGGTATTGAAACACCCCCTTAATTCAACATGTACTTAGATTCTAAGGTTAGTTGGCAAAAACTGATGGATATAAAAAGGGAGCAATTAAAGGATGACGAGCTACATGCATGTATTTTGGGCTTGGACAGCTACCACATTGACTATTTTAAGCAGTCGTGTGATGTAACACAATTTGACTTATTACCTGGAATTGCATGCGTATATTTCTTTTTATAACAATTTTACCCTTCAAGAAATAAATATATCTGAAACAGGTAATTTGTAGTTATCAGACGTAAATTTACATATAAATTCTAGAAAATTGTAAAAAAAAAAAGGTAAGTGGAACGGCCTCCATTCGAAACCCCTACGAACTCGTCCCCAGGGCTCGATGTTTGGGCTCAAGATTTCCTATATGGTGTCTTGCTTTTAAATTTGAATGCGGGCGTAAGACAATTGGTTGTATATGTAAATAAAAAATAAATAAATAAAATTCTATTATCTAGACACAGTGGAGGATTTTATATCATATTTTGATATTATACAATATTTTATACGTACGAACGTATAGTATGCAATAATTATATATTTTAATCATAAAGAAGTAGACGTCAATCATACACATTTGACGTGATACACGAGAATATGATAAAACCACGCTCACCGTTCTAAATAGTACTGCTCATGTTGATGTCTACCCAAGTCAGAATATGCAAGAAAACCCTCCTCCCACCTCTCTATCACCACACAAATCCAAACTTAAAATACTCCCAAACACATATTAATTAATACTCTTACTTTGCAAATTACTTATAAACAAGAACAAACAAGCAAAAGCAAACAAATATTAAAAAAATTCATGTATGAAACAAAACCAATGTCAAACTACCAACATGTATATTAATTTTGGACTCTTCTACATACAAGATAAGTATTTTCTGGCACCCCACACCCTTAATTTGGCCTGAAAGATTTGAACAATGATCACATCATTTCTCCTTCTCCAATTCATCATCATCTTCTTGATTGATGTTAAGGCACAAAATCCTTCGGAAAGTACAGAAGTGATGCCTCCACAGGATGACTCAATCAGCAACAATTTCCAGCCTAGTTTAGCTGTTGTGATTGGCATGTTATCAATCATGTTTGCTCTCACCTTTCTCCTACTTCTCTACGCCAAATTCTGCCACCGGCCGTCGTCTTCGTCGTCGTCGGTCTACAATACTACCAGCCACCAAATTCAAGACGGGCTGCACCGGTCTCGGTCCCGTGCCTCTGGGCTTGATAAGACGCTAGTTGAGTCCCTCCCGTTCTTCCGGTTTTCGTCTCTCAAAGGATCGAGGGACGGCCTGGAATGCTCCGTCTGTCTTGCGAAGTAAAGATGTTGAGATTCTGAGGCTGCTGCCGAAGTGCAGGCATGCTTTTCACATTGGTTGCATTGACCCGTGGCTAGAGAAGCACTCGACGTGCCCGCTCTGCAGGCGGAAGCTGAGCGCGGACGATCTGACGTGCTCGACAAGCTTGAGATTTCTTTGGAGCCAAGGGGAGGCAAGAGAGGAATCGAATCTAGAGCTGTACGTTCAACGAGAGGAGAGTCGTCACGGGTCCTCCAGATTCAGCATTGGCAGTAGCTTCAGGAAAGCTGACAGGGGGTCGAACAAAGAGGAGGAATTGCCGATACAACAAGGCATGGATTCCGATGATGAGAAAAGCAGCCGCCTCTCCACCGATTCAACCACAAGATCAACGTCGTCTCCGACGTCGTCCAAGCACCGCTGGAGCAACGTCAGCTCCTCCGACCTCATGTTTCTCAACTCGGAGATGCTCAACGACGTTTCCAGCGCAAGATTCTCGGGTCTGGATGAGGGAATAAGAGACGATGATGGGATCATGAATGTCAAACAGGAGATGGGGAGAAAAGGGAGTTGGAGAGCAAGGTGAGGCAAATCAGGCAAGCCGATCAGGCCCACAATTCCTTCCCAATCCCCACAAGCTCGGATTCCAAAGCTCCCAAAACCAGGGTTCGGATCGAAAGCCCTGAATCCCAGTGAGAAAAGATCCATGTCTGAGATAATAGTTCATCCAAGATTCAGCACAGAGTTGGTGGGGAGTGAAGCTTCATGTGTAGATGTGAGGGAGGAGAGAAAGAGAAGGCTATGGCTGCCGATTGCAAGGAAAACAGTACAGTGGTTTGCGAATAGAGACGGAAGAGCTCCACACTCTCAAGAATCCAATCTGCAGAATCTAAATGTATAGTACTACTTCACCTGAAACTAGTTAAGATTCTTTAGCTCCAGATCCAGAACGTTGAATTACAAACACTCTTTTCTTTTGTTACTCATAGACACAGAAATTCTAGTCCAGATCAAATTTGATCAGAGTTGTTAAAGATAAAAATTCAGACAGAGCCATAAATTACAATTGTTTCCTTCAGATCTGATCTGGATAAGAAATTCCAGGCTAAGCTATAGGTTTTAGTGATTCTGATGTAAGAGACTGCGGTTTTCAGTGCTTCTGATGTAAGAGATGATAGAAGAATACTTTGTCAGTGTTTGTACATGGAAAAACTCTCAATTAAGTCTTGATTTTGATATATAAATCTAATGAAATTCAAAGCTTTTTGCCTCTTCTAATTAATAGTTTTTTCAAAAAAAAAAAAAAAAAGATAAGATTAGAAAAAGTTTGGTTATTTGAATTACAGAATTAATTAAGGAGCGTTGATTTTCATTCTTTTAATAGTTAATATTAAAGTGATGTGATATATAATAATTTTTAATTTCGCAATTAAGATGAAATAAAATAAATAAATTCGTGGCATTAATTATTTGTGTTATAAGCAGAAGCAGGGAGGATATGGTTCAGACATGGAGAATCTGTTTTTCAGCCCACAAAGGCTACTCACATCTCTCTGTAAATGCTTCAACTACTTAACTAATCTACATCCACCTCTATTATATAGGTGTATAGGTTTGATGCAATATACCTCCTAATAAAAATAAAGATAACTATACCCCTTTCTTTTTAACTTTAGTGTAACTAAACACCGTGATATGTAATACCTGCGCTCATAATTTTATTAATATTTTATTTTATTAAAATTTATAATTTGTTCCTGTATATCAAAGTTTGTGAAAACCTCTTTTAATGCATTAATTGTCAATACATTATACATATTTTACTATAAGTAAATTAAAAATAAAAACTTTTTACAATATACATTATATCAGTAGAATTATTATATTTACATGCAAAATTAATACTAATTTGTTGTGTTTAATTTAATCAACAAAAAAAATAAAACTAAAGTGAGTAAATTAAATTTGTGAATGTAGTAATTTCATGAAATTAATTTTCTTAAGTGAGGTGATTGAGTAGTTAATTCAATATGAGTTGAGAAGTTAAATAGGTTATATCAACGGAAGGGCATGTTTGGTATTTATAAATTTTGATGTAGTGGTATGAGAACTACCACTTTGAGTCTATAACCCCCTTCTCTTTTTATAATAGTATGGATTATACGTAAATTTTGTAATTTAAAATTTACATTTACCAATAAGGACTAATTTATTTAGCGAAGGTGAGGCCCTATACAAAGGTTATGAGTTCGAAGCCGATCAAATATGTGGGATGTTGTCTGTTGTATAGTAGGAGTTGGTCTACTGCATAATATGAGTTGTTGAAATTTATGATCAATGAATATAGTTCAAATGTAGAGTTAAAGAATTTGAAATTCTTTACCATTAAAATTATCTAAAAATTATTATTAATACTTATTTAAAATCCATCAATATTCAAGTGTAGGCTTATAAATAATAGGAACAATGAAACCCTAAAAAAAAAGGCACCACAATTAGTAATAATTTTTTGTACATCTATTCAATTTGTGAACAATCAAGTGATTCAAAATGACATCCTATTTTATAAAAGATAAATCATGGGTTCGGACCTCAAGAAAATAATTGATGGACCAACTTTATGATTTTTTAAAATAAAAAAATAAAATAAAAACTCTCTGACAAGGAAAGTAATTATAAGCTCAGCCTCTTAATTATTTAAAATTTTAAGATAATTTGTTGTTATTTTTTTATTAAAATAAATATATCTATTAATATTTTTACAGAAGAATTGGTTCAGCTAATACATAGGGCGCAACTTCAGCAATTAAATATTCAAATTTTGGGTTTTCGACGTGGTACACAGCTGCTGCATTTTAAAAAAATTAATATTTTGCATGTAAGTACGAAGAAATATAATATTAGTGATAAACTATTAAGTCATAATTTTAAAATTATCATTAGTAATACGTATTGAGTGACAATAAATTTGTCTTGTTATTATATAATTATTAGTGATAAAAAATGAATACAAAATTGTCACTAAATACAATTAATGACACATTTATAGTGATAATTTATTGACAACTATTATTTGTTGTCACTAGATCGTCACTAAATGTATTTAGTGACAACTTTGTGGATAACTTTTTGTCACTAATTCATGTTAATAAAAAAATTTATGAAAATAATAGTAATTATTAAAATCATGAAATTTCTTATTGTGACAAATGAAACAGTCTATATCTATAATTAGTGGCAATATTAAAATTATCACTTGATTTTTCTATCACTAATCTTTTATTTCTTTTAATGCTAAACATGAACGCTTTCAATTGTTAAAAAACAAAAAGAAAAAAAAAATGAGAAAATAAATAATTATAATTCTTATTTAATTAGCTGTCCAAGAACTTAATAATTAATTTCCTAATCAAGATAACGTGATAATGTGAAACTACAACCTACTCCATTATTATTTAAGAATTAATTCCGTTGTGAGACATTTTACTCAAACAAGCCGTCACCACCATTAAATATTTGTCATGAACCCCTTTTTATACGTATACATAAATATAAATATTAGTCAATTATGAATTTCATAACATGATTTTGTTCTGAAAATTAAGTGTAAATAATTAAGTTGGCAAAGCAATGACATATATGCTGATGATTTTATGCTAATAATATTCTAAGTGTGAATAAGCAGAAGAAAAAAAGTAATTTATTTGAACAATTAATAAATAAGGACGCAAGGCATGCAATATATATTGTTTAATTGTAAGGAATTCTTCCATGTTTTGAGCATATTATTCAGGTACAATTGTTGGGAATTGACTTGGAGATAGTATTATTTGGCATTCACATCTATGCTAGTTATGAAGTTAATTCGATTTGAAGTATATACGATTGGGAGCAGAGTAGAATACATTATTGTTTAAATTTATTTGAACTAGTTTTCGTTGCACGTGTGATTCTCGTGAGCATAAAAAAAATCATTATAAGAGAGGATAAAAAATTATGAAAAGAATAAATTATAACTATAAATTACAATAAATATGAAGAACTAAGGTGAGAGGTGAATGTGGAGTAGTGGGCAGGGTAGTTAAGAAATATAAATAATTATAAAATTATTTAAAAAAATTTAAAATTACTAAATTGACCAAAAAAATTTTAAGAAAAAGAAATGAAATAAAGGGTAAATTTGGGCATTCTAAAGTTGGTATGCCAAATAGGTTATCTTTTATAATAGTATAAATTATTATTGCGCTTGAAAATTGTATTTGAGTTTAGTTTGATTATTGATTCAATCTGGTTCAAACATGATTTAGCTAAATAGTTGTAGGATTAGTTATGCTTAAACCTCATCTGAATGTGCAATATTATACTTTTTCCAAAAAAAAAACTTTTGAAAATTATATTTTTGCCCCTCCGAGAATTTTCTATTTACAAATGTACTCCTTTTGTTAGGGTGTGGATGGAAAATGTTAACGTTAATAAAATATTGCATAACCTTTCAATTTTACCCCTCATTCAGCATTTCCTATAATTTATTGACAAAGATATCCTAACAATATATTCATACTTTTAAGGGGTTGAATGTTATTATACATAAAGTAAAATGGGTGTATTATTTAATAAAATATTATTTGCGAAGTATTGCTATTGACTGAAAAGTAGTCGTTTATGAATGAAAAAGACTAATTATATTATCAATAATTTATATGAGATGTTGAATGAAGGATAAAAATAGAAGATCAGTATTTTCTGTCCAAATCTTAACGAAATGAGTAAAGTTGTAAATAAAGAATTCTCAGGCGATGTAATTTTAAATTTCCTTTGAAAAAAAGTGTAATTCTATATTGTTATAAGGGGTCTAAATGTAATTAACACAGTTTTTTTTTTATTTGAACATAATTTGTTAGTTGATAGATGTCCAATTAATCTTGCCTAAAAGTCCCGCTCTGGTTGGAAATGATGAATAGAGATGGTAACTGGTCCAGGTTAGACTCACGTCCAGAAATATCTTATCTGGGACAAGTTTTTCAAGTTATAATTGGATCTCGGGCTAGTCCAAAGTCCTGATGATTTGGATATGGATAACTTGACTCAATCAACTCTGGCATTAGATTCAACATCTGATATGTGGAATGTGGAGTTTGGTATAATATTAGGGTTCATTTGGCTCAAGTGAAAGAAAATGAGAAGTGGAAGAGGGAGAGGAAAGGAAAGAATAATAGTTTTTCTTCAAATTGTTTGTTATGTATGAAAGGAGAGTAACGCTCAAATACTTTCCATTGTCTGGTACGAGGAAAACTGATTGAGACTAAAATACTAACTTTTGTAGTTTTACTAAATAACCATTCTCTTCATTTTGTATTAGAAATAAATAAATAAATATTATACTAATATAATGTTAGTATATAAAAAAATTTAAAAATTGTATTAATAAAAATATTTATCAAATAAGAATAGAGATATTTTTTATTAATAACAATATTCGTCAAAATGAGTATTTTTCATTTATTCTAAACTGTTTAGTTTCAATACAATAAAAATTACTAACAAAATTACTAACAGTACGATTTTATTATCTTTTCTCTGGTAATTTTTGGATTTGTACTTTTTAGCCCAATTTTAAACGAAAACAAAATTGAACTCATAAGGTGCTTTCATATACATCGAGTTTTATTTCATCTCTATTTCTTCTTCCTAACCAAATACCAAATTATCTCTTATATATTTATTTTTACTTTCATTTCTCTTCTACTCCTACCTTTTACTCCAACCAAACACACTGTTAGATTTATCTCAACGACTCAAAGGTGGGGATTTGGAGGTAGGCTCCCCGGCCTAATTATTTTTTTATTATAAAAAAAATAACGGAAAAATTATTTTTTTAAATAACCTAATGATTTTGTTACGAGTCGCGGTCTCAAACTGCGACTTGATAATATTTTTTTTTCCGAGTCGCGGTCGAAACCGTGACTCGATAATTTTTAATTTTTTTTTTGCCGAGTCGCGGTTTGAAACCGCGACTCGGAGCTTTTTAATTTTTTTTTCCGAGTCGCGGACTGAAACCGCGACTCGTTTTTTTTTAAAAATTATATATATATTAATTATATTTATATATTATATCTATTAAATTTAATAATTTAACGTATTTAAATTTTATAAATTTATGTTATAATTTATATTTTACGTATTAATTATATTTATATAAATTGCAATATTAAAAATTTAAATAATCACAAAAATTATAATGTTAAAAAATTGTATTAATTAAAAAATACAAGTATTATCAACAATCCTCCTATGGCACATTTTCTTGTATTGAAGAATCTCCTTCTTGTTGTTGGGCTTCTTGCCTTGCTCGCGTTTGCCGCCAATCCATCTCAATATGATCAGGTATTTTATATTCATGACTTTAATTACATATATTCGATCATATAAAATGATATTAACTTGCATTATTTTATTTATTACAGTTTATCTGGCTGCCGTATGACATGGAATCAAATGTCATTATGGCTTACGCAGGGGATTTTAACCCCCAGCTGGAGATCAATATGTCCCTTGATATTTTATGCAATAGTGGAGATGCATCATCCCGAACGGGTCCTTCGCCAATTTGGGATGATGCAAAATATTCCAGATCAGCCAGATACTCGGGACATGAGCCTGCATAAGATCACACATTCCAATCGTACGGGCACAGATTGGGTTTTGCAGCACATACTCTACATCACTAGATGGCAAAGACGATATGACACGGTCATACAAAGACAACCCATTTCCAACAGAAGAGATACAGATCGAGGATATTGGGAATGGTACAACAACATAACACGTCATTTCGTTTCGTCGTCTACTGATAGACGTGTGGAAAGCGGATACCAACCTGGAGATGCACCAGTGTTGCAGATTGTGGTATGCTACATAATATCACATGTTTATTTTATATACTTCATTTTTAACAATAATTTTTTTAAAATTCATTATATTTTTATATTTTTTCAGACTCAACAGGTAAATACTCTTAAAACACTTTTTCAATCTAAACCAGTAGACGTTGAAGGGTATCGCCAATTAGTGGCCCACTTGAACACGAAGTACAAATTATCGCTGAAGCCATAAAACATCAGCACAACAAACTGCAACACCATCCGATAGTGCTCCCACCACATCCCACAGACAAAGGAGAAGTTCTAGCCAAATGTCTATTGGTTCAGTTGAACGTGGTGATATTGGAGTGGATATAGCTGGTCCTTCAACATCATATACGCCTCAAGATTACTACGTGCTTCAACCGCCAGGATTACTATGTGCCTCAACCGTCACAAGATGATTGGTTTCAATCGACTTCATACATGCCAAGCCATGCAGAAGCTTATTCTTCACATGTAGATCTTGACCTTGGCCTTGATATTAACCAACCATATGCACCAGAATATAATATTTCACCAGTTCCATTTCCATCATTTAGTGCATATCGTGATAATGTGGAGTCCAGTTCTGCAGCATCATCAAGTGGGTTGCATATTAATTCTGGTGGTGATGATAATAATGGACAAAATGAGCCAATACAAAATATGGGCGAAGAAATAAGAAGACCTCGACGTCAACGACACAGACGTAATTATGGGACAGGGGGGCATTTTTAATATTTACTTTTTTATTGTAATTTGTAATAATATTTATAATATTTCATTTATTCATTACTAAGTATTATTTGTGTTTTATTAAACTGATTTGCGGATAAATTAGTTATAATAATTTTTTTTAAAAAAAAGACCGAGTCGCGGTTTCAAACCGCGACTCGGAGTCGTTGTCTCAAACCGCGACTGGGTGTCGCGGTTTGAAACCGCGACTCCAATAAAAAATTGTTTTCCCAGCTTTTCTCCTCTTAAAAATTTAAAAAAAAATAAAAATTATCGAGTCGCGGTTTGTGACCGCGACTCGTAACAAAATCGTTAATATATTAAAAAAATATTTTTTCCATTATTTTTCTTTTTTTTATAATAAAAAAATAATTAAGCCTAGCTCCCCAACATTTTGCTAGGATAAAATTATATTTTTTACAACATCCGATAGGCATCTTGTCTTACTACGAGTAGTTTATGATGCCTTTTTTTTATTGTAATTCACCAAAATTATTGTAAATAAAAATTATTTTGAGAAATTATCAACATAAAAAATTCTTCGAACCACAAAATTTTGTATTTTATAGGGTTAATTACACTTAGACCTCCTCCAAAAAATGTGAAATTATTTTTTTTCTTCAAAGAAGTTTCAAATTTATACTTACACGCCCTCCGAAAATTCACTTTTTACAACTTACCCCGCCCTTTCGTTAGGGTTTGGACGAACAATGCTGGCATTAGCAAAAAAAAAAAAAAAAAATCATAATTTTTTTATTTTACCCCTCATTTAACATTCCCATGTAATAATTTTGTGGTTATAATGTAAAAGATTGTAATGATATTAACCTTACTCCATATGTTTATATATATTAAATTTCTCATTTTATAAGTACAAAATATACATAAAAATGTTAAATGAGGGGAAAATCTATCATAGTGTTTGGATTTATTTTTTGAGCATTTTGTTTTAGTGTTCTAGAGATAGAGAGAAAAACAAAGAAAATAAATTTGTATTTGAGATAAATGGTATGTTTGGTGTTTTGAAATAATATAAAATATTTTAAAATAAGTGATGTATGGGATTTGAGAGACAAAAATCACTGTTGATTGTCAAATCATATATCTTTATATTATATTTATATATATATATATATATATAAATGTATGTATATATATATTATATAAAAAGTTCAAAAAAAAAAAAAACACGCAGATAAGGTGTAAAAAATAAAAAAACAAATATTGGGTGTTTTTTATTTTATCTCGAAAAATACCCAAGACAAGACAAAACACAAATCCAAACAAAGGGTATGAGTTCTGAGCACTCTAACCTGCGTTGTTCTAACTACAGGAAGAAATAGAGTAAGCTAGTCTACTGCTCTCTTATCCCATCTAGACTATGAGCTAGATGCTAGATGCATGAGTTGTGAATTAGACTTATGATTTAATGAGCTAGTTGTTTGAGCTCTGAGCTAGGCGTTAGCATCTAAGAGTTCTATGAGAAGGTTTAGTAGCTTCATAAAAATTTATATAATTTTTTTTCTAACTTTAAGATAATTTTTCATCCAAATTTTAAGCGGAGAATTTTTAAAGGGGGTGCAAGTGTAATTTTACAACTTAGTTTTGGAGAAAATACGATTTCATATTTATAGAAGAGTTTAAATATAATTAATCATATTTTGTAATCAGATTCTTTTTCATGCCTTTCTGCACACATCGATAGTACGAGTAAATTCAACTTCTAAAACTTCTAACAACATGCATACACACATAAATATATATATATATATATATATATATATATATGTATGTATATGTATATGTATACATAGATGAATAACAATAGATGAAAATGGTAGATTCGCTACTTGCAAAAATTAATATAGAACATTTCGCAAAAAGACAAAAGCATTTGAATAAAATTGAAATAGACGTAAGATGTCACGTAACTTCAAGGCCGTCTATTATTCCATAAACTACTAAGGTATTAGACATATATAGGACCACATCTAATTTTCTCTATCTTTTTCTCTGTCCTACTATTCTTCATCTTATAATATAGAAAAAGATGTATTGGCCTGATAGGGATCATATATATTTAAATCTCAAAATGTCATAAGCCAATCCCTTTGCATTTCTTATGTGATGATATAGCTGAGATTCGTCACTTTATTAAAGCTCTCGATTAGCTTAACAATAGCATAGTGAAATGATAAAAGAGCAAACATTTCCATAATGTCAATAAAAATGGATTGATGCAAAGACATTTATGTGGCCGAAAAGAAAGAAAGAGATTGTGCGTTTCCAGAAGAATGTATGACTTAAAAGATCTTAAATGGGCCGGAAAACTCAGTCTGAGTAGGGGCCCATGTAGGAGGATGCCTCCTGGGAAGTCTAGGTGACAAATCCCTATAGGATTACCTGCTCCACGTCACCTAGAAAGATACGTTGGAATGGATAAGTTCCAATCGGCTGACGCTAGGACATCAGGCAATAGGATGAAATGAGCTGGAAATGTTTTTATCCCAAAAGTAACTGCCTGCCCTAAGCTAAAAGAGTCCTCCCCGCAAAGGGATGCCTCCATCATAGGAAATGAATAGGTTTTAGCCGCTTACGTCAGGACACATCGCAACAGGAGGAGATGAGTTAGAGACACTCATATCAGAAGAAAACAGCTTCCCCAAAGATCAAAGAGCTCACCTACGAGAGGGCTCCATCATCCCAGAAAACAAGGGATCTTTATCTCATTAGCATAGGCCTATGTTTACCAATAAATACCTAGTTCTAGAACCTTATTAATATCAAACTCTAGAACTCGAATTTGCACCTTGAATTTCACACTCAACCACAATCCTTTCATATAAATCTAAAAATTGATTGTTTGACGACTACAAATGGGGAAAGTAATTCATTCAGGTGACGTGTTGTCTTTTTTTGTAAAAAAGAATCAGGAAATTTTTATCCTTTGGAATTTTCATAGGACAAGGATTGCATTTAATCTATTATGGATATATTGTATCTCAGAGCAAGATTTTATGAGAGATAGGCTTCTTGCATTCAACAATTTCACGAGCGAATTGTATAATGATAGGGAGAAATTGTATGATTATTATTTTTTGTTGTTGTTAATTTTCCCATAATATGGGATAGAAAGTGAGAAAAAGTGCAGAAATTAAGTGGACTGCATTCAAAATAACACGTTCCCATGGCTTAATAGAGATTGGCTCAGCAAAAGCACACCCATGATAACTCGTGTCCGCAGTCTATCAAGAATCCAGTAGTTAGAAGCACAATGAGTTCAACCCGTACCAACAGGTTATAAACTAGGCGGTGGACCGAAATTGAGGATTGTCCAACTTATTTACTACTGTAAATTTTACGTAGGGCCATATTATTTCCTTGGAATTACTCTCAAAATTTTGGTAGGAAAAAGATTAAGAAGAAAGAAAGAGTTTGATTGTATAAGTATTTTTTTCCTCTCCTACTATAATTAGGGACTAGTATACACTGGAGAAGTCAAAGGAAGCACGAAGGTTGGCTAATTTTCTAGAGAAGAAAGCTTAACACATGTTGGAGAGACAAGAAGATAAGTGGAGAAGACGACCCGAGACATGAGTGGCAGTCGTTCAAGCCCGATGATCTACGTCATAAGTTTATTTGAATTTTTTTTCTTTATTTTAGATTTAGTTAGTAGGAACTAATTTATTTTTTTCTATAATTTTTGGGAAACCTAATTGAGATGATATTTTGAATATTTTTTCGAATTAATCTATAGGTTTATTTTCATATATACATGAATCTTGATTGCTTCCTATATTAAATTAATTATGTTGATAAATTGGAAGGGGGTTCTGATAGTGAACAAGGTAATTAATGGTGTGATATAAATGATATGTAGGCATACATAAAGATGATTCATTTAGTTGCAAAAAATTTTCACAGATATTAATATTATCATCACTCAGGGGTGCTAGACGTAATTTTTCTAATTACAGGGGGTTTAGGTATAATTATACCAAATTTTAAGGAAGAAATGTGTAATTATCCCTACATAATATGAAATTGGAACAATAGATCCTATAGATCAATTGACAATTTTAATATGTATCTAATTATATATTTAATGACGAGAATATTTAGTTTGTTACAATAATGAATTTCATAATTTTAATAGCGACTATTATTTTATAAAAGTTGTTATTAGTAAGATTTAGTGACAAGATAACTAATGACACATATGTAATGATGACCTCACAAATATTTATTGTTACTGTATTGTGTAGTCGCTGATGTCTTGTTTACTTGGACAGATTGGGCTGGATATCAGGCTCAATCCGCCCCAATAACATGTTTATTTTTTTATTTTTTATTTTTTAACATGAAAATGGGGTGATTTAAATTCATTGGAATCCATTTCCTTTGGATAAAATTTTTCATTTTCACTTTTGATCCTCAATTACATAATTTTTGGTAGTTTCTTAAGTATAATCACAATCTTTCTTCTTCCTCTCCTCACCGCCAGCGATAGCTATTGCTGTCGTTGGCGACCACTCTCCCTTCCCCTTCCCCTCCCGATGACACCACCTCCCTCAAAGGTGCCTATCTCCCCCCGCCTCCCCACTTTGCCCCTCCATCTCCGCCACCTTTCCCCTCCCATCTCCGCCACCTTTGCCCCCTCCGCCCCTCCATTTTTGCCATCCTCTTGGCCCTCGCCTCCCCACCTTCCTCGCTCACTTGGCCATCCCCCTCCATCTCCCCGTGCCTCCCTTGCCTCGCTTGGCGCTGCCCATGTCGCCCCTCCATCCCCCCTTGAAGGATGTTTTTGAAAAATACAAATTAATCCACATCTAAATCCCAAATTATGATCTAAAGTAAATATTGTATTAGTTATATCTACCTTTTTTATCAATATAAATAAATATAAAATTAAACCACTTAGGTCTCATTTACTTTGAATTATTAAGTTTGATATCCTAACTAATCATGCATAATTTCTTGTTTACTTGGAATTTCCTCAACCCGTTATAATGCCACAAGGCCCGGTATAGAGGGTGATTAGAAGGTGATTACAAACCCACCACAAGAGGTGGGTTTGTAATCATGCCCAACATATTGAGGTCTTATTATTTTTTGAGTGTCCATTTTATCCCTAATTTTTTCATGCCAATTACAATGTTGTCCCTAATTTTGGAAAGCCACCAAATTACAATTTTTGAGAGGGAAGTTTATGTATTTTGTGTATATATATATGTATATATTTATTAATTTTGATATTATATATTATTTTATATATTAAATTACTTTTATATATATTTATTTTATATATTAAATTAATTTAGATTATAGAATATCATATATTTAATTTTTACATAATATGTCATTTAACTTTTGTTATAAAATATTATATATCCTAACTTTTATATAACATATAATATTAACTTTTATTTATGCATATAAATATATTACATCTTAACACAAGAAAAATATTAAAATTGAAAGAAAAAAAATTGGGGGTATTTTGGAAAAAATAAAATTAGTCCACAATTCAATCTCAAATTATAGTCAAAAGTGAACAATATATTATCTATATCCATTACTTAATCAATACAAGTAAACATAAAATTGTGACACTTAATATAATCACTTTTAACTTAATCCCAATACTTATCCTATAATTATCTATACCATTTAAATCCTATCACTCCAAGTAAATGAGGCCTTAATATAATCCATTTTATTTCAATTCCAATACATATCCCAAACTAAGTATATCACACATAAATTCGGTGTCCCTAAATAAACATGGCCTAAGTTGTCATTATAAATGTGTCATTATTTATCAATAATGATAATTTTATGTATAATTTTTTGTCACTAGTATATAATTACATAGTGATAAAAATAAAATTATTATTACTTAATATATATTTTAGGTGATAATTTTAAATTGTTATTTAATATTTTGTTTACTAATATGACATTTTGTTGTAGGGGGAGGCTTTGTTGAAACCAGAGAAACGAGGATGGGTAAAGTTATTGCGTTGCATTGAATAGCATTATGTCCACCATATGTAATCCAATATCAGGCAATTATTGTAAATCCAGCCCAATTCATATTGTACAATCCCAAGAAATAAATTGAGATAGACATGGGTGGAAAGAAATATAAAATAGAGGACCAATGACTTGATTTCCTGCGTAACTAAGATAGCTCTTGGTGTCAAGTTTGGGAAAATACTTTTAGGTATTAAAAATAAGAGAGAGAAATTATAAGAAGTTTTTCTGATGTTTGTCTTAATTATTAATACTTTTTTGTTTGAAAAATTATAAAAATAAATTATATTTTGCCTTTCGAACTATACCCATTTTTATGCTTTGGCATTTATTTTATTTTGTCAACTTGCCATCTTAACTTTGCGAAATTTGTATTTTACCATATATGATCGTTTTTTTACTGGAAAAAACATCATATGTTGTGCATATGTGGAAATATCAGATTACATAACCCTTAAATATCATATGTGCACTGCATGTGATGTTTTTCGCCAAAAAACTTGGTGGAAAATAGTTATAAATGACATAGTGCAAATTTCGAAAAATTGAAAAAAAAATAAAAAATAAATGTCAAAGTGTAAAAACGGTCATAATTCGGATGATATTACAAATACATTCTTAAAATTACAAATATCATGATAAATGCCTTCTTACAATAAACTGACAAGAGGATATTTATCAGGATATTTAAAATTTTATAATACTTTTTTAAATTATAAATATCTCTAATTTCTGGGATTAAATCTCACGAGGATAAGATTTGGATTTATGGCTATATACTCTGACGAACCATAAAAACGCTAGAGTGGGGCTTTTTAATTGAAAGTTGAAGTCAACTCAAGCAACTCCATTATCACATTTTATCTTTTCATTTGAACTTTCCCCATATGGTCTTTGAGATTCGGAAACGGAGATGGTCATTAGCTCCAATATCTTGCTCAATCTCATTCAATTATTTTATTTTTTTGATCAAATCGAGATAAGGTAGACTGCAGGTATTGAATGGGACAAGGAGTTGATAATAATTCCATGGGAGAATTGCATATATAGTACCATTGAATAGGGAGTGTCGTAAAATTGGTCCCTCACTTTAAGAGATCAATAATTTTAGTCCCAAACTTTCCCCATATGATCTGCACATTGTTGGGGTTGTTGGTTTTGGTTGTTTGTGTTTCATCTCATCCCAATGCGAAAACATGCGATTGGCATGAGATTGGTTGAGATGAGAATTATTTTTAGTACGTAATTGGAAGTGAGACAGACGTGTAATGATAGTTGAGGTTACATGCAAAAGGCGTTTACGGTTTGTGATGTAATATGTTCTTCATGAGATTAATAAAATATGTTTGAGATAGTTTTTTGTTTTGTTAAATGCAATTTATCCCTAATATAAAAAAAGAGTTCACAAATTTTCCTCTGTATTTAAAAAAATGAAGCAAATTATCCCATATCAATGGTTTAGATATTGGGTAATTTGCTTCTTTTTCCAAAACACATGTAATAATTGCTATTTTAGAGACTCTCCATCGATTTTAAATATTTTTTATATTTGAGAGATATTTTTATGAAGTATAAATATACATATATATATATATATATATAATTGTATAGTTTTATTTATTCTTACATATAAGACATAAAAAAATAACACATATTATAAATCAAACAATAATTTAAATTAATTTTTAAGTTTTAATGCATACATAAAAAGTGAGGGGTAGTGGCATACATAAGTACTTAGAATGGGATTTGAAATATTGCATTTACTGCTCCGTATATAAGGGATAGTGGCAAAAGAAGAACTATGAATATACGAATCATAATAGATATGTTGAAATTATTATTATTATTATTGGCATTGAAGGCACAGGCCACCAAATTTTATAAAGTGGCCATAATTTGTTGAGGTGGACAAATTTAATTTTTTTTTAAATTGAGGAAAAAGTTGATTGACATTTTTTCATTATTTGATTTACCACATAAGTGCTGTCATGAAAAATTCCCGTATCACATAAGTAATGACATGGGAAAAAAAAAAAAAAGATAAGTACTTATTCATTTGAGAATTTTATACTGACTGGATATTTTGATTATCTCTTCTCTACCACATAAGCACTTATATATAAAAAAAAGGTCAAATTGCATAAAAACAAACTTGAATTTATATTTTGTACTAACTTTCGTGATATAGCGTTTCTACGTGTATATAATAAATAATTTTGCACGCTTTAAAATATATTATACATTAGAATAAAATATATAACTCAATATATCAATTCCAAAAGTAAAAAAAATCAACTAAATATATTATTAAAAAATATAAATATATAAAAATTACAAAAAATAAAATTATTATTTTATATAATATAAATTTAAAAATAAAAACTAACCCCAACCCTGCCCTCCTTGCCGCCGCCTGGGCAATTGGGTGACGGCAGTGGTGCTCGGGCGCGTCTTCCCCTTCTACGGGGGAAAGAAGGGCAGAGTGGGGGAGGGGGAAGGGAGGTTTCGAGGATTTACTTTTTTTACAAAAAAAATATTTTAAAAATTTATATACATACTTATATATATATATATATATATATATATATATATTGTCAAGTCAATGATTAGGTGGTAGAATATTTTTGAAATATACACAGTCAGCAAATTTCTCAATTGAAAAAAACTCTATATTTGTCTACATCATCAATTTTTGGCTATTTTTTAAAATTTTAAGGCGAAGTTCTATAATTGTCAAATAAAATTTCACTTCAGAGTATTAATTGTCATACTATATTTATGGTCTTTATTTGCCACTACTCTTTATATACGATGAATAAATGCAATTAAGTCTTTTTCAAAAATAAAAATAATTTTTATAAATAATATTGACACTTCTTATTAATGTATGTATAATTATTCTAAATACAGGAATAGTTTTTATAAACATGGTCTGCCTTAGAAATCAGTTTCTCGCATTCGCGTGTGTTCTTTCCCAACACATGAGGACATAACATTAATTTATTGAAAATAAATTAGAAAAAATGTTTATTTAAAATGTATGAATTTAAACGTTTTAAATCAAGTTTATAAACTAAAAATTATAAACTTCTCTCCAACATGAAATTGCATTGCTCTTTCCTATTAGATAAGGTGTGTTACACATATGATCCCACAATTTACGTGTTTAAGAGCTAACGCCGCAAAATTTTGAAAGCCATGGCAGAAATAGTCCTCTGGCTGACGGATGTTAAAATCTTAATGACAGAAATAGTCCTCCCGCGGACGGATATTAAAATCTTAACGAAAATAAGTATGTATCACTCATGTGCACGGTCAGTTCAGTAGTTCGGGGAGAAAATAAGCACTTGGCTTTCACATGGATTTGGGGTTAGGGAATTTCTCGACTCGGGGCTTCTGAACGTTTGGTATGTTAAGCGACATTTTTCTCCCCAAGCCTCGTGTGCTCCTCATGTGTGAGTTCTGCAATTTGCTAACAATTCACGTGAGATGCAGGTGCTTTTTTTCGTCAAGGTTTTAACGTCTGCTAGCTGGAGGACCGTTTCTGCCATATTTTTCAAAACTCTGGGGTTTTAGTTGTGAAGCCTGTAAACAATAAGAGTATATGTGCAAACTCTTGAGAAATGTATTCTGTGAGAAATGTGTTCCCAAATACAAACTCTTGAAGAGCAACTTTTCTCTTTGGCATAAACCAAAAAAAAGACCTGAAGATGATTCAAAATTATTTCACTTGCTACAGTTCTAAACCTGATGATCAGTTTTCTTTTGCAATTGCAGTTCTTGTGACTTGAGGTCAGGTCCACAGTATCTCTTCCAGAACCAGTGATTCTGCCATAGCAAATGTATCTCCTCTATTGGGACCTGCTTCGTCTCCGGCAACAGAAAGAAAATGAAGCTGCTCATGATGAAAATCAAGCCGGCAAACAGCAAGAAAATCCCGTATTTGAGATGACAGAGAGCCGCGAGAAAACACTGAGCAATCAGTGCTGTGAAGATCATATTGACACAAACCACCATGCTCTGGCCTGCTGATCTTGTCTCTAATGGAAAGAGCTCGCTCGGGACTAACCATCCCAACGGCCCCCAAGACCTACCGTAAGCAAGAACGAATATGCAGATCACGACTACTAGAAAGATGCCGATTCCTTTTGGAAGCATTTCGCCCTGTCCAAATTTTAGAGCCAAAGTAATGGCAATAGCAACCTGTGAAGTAATAAAAAGGATACCTGATCAGCATCGAAAGCAGTGCAAAGGTGATATCTGAGTGAGAAGAAATGATTTTTACCGAGCAGAGTATCATCTCACAGCCAGCTTCCAGAAAGAAAGCTCTTCTACCAAACTTGTCAACAAAAGCCATAGATATAAATGTAGCCAAAACAAGGGCTGCGCTAGTAATAGCCGACGAATATAGTGCTGCTCCAGCACCAAATCCTAAGCTTTGAAATATGACCGGAGCGTAGAAAAGAATTGAGTTCATGCCAGTTAGCTGTTGAAATGCTGGGATTCCAAGAGCTCCTATTACCAATTGGGGTCGATTTTTCCTTTTCAGAAGATTTCTGAATGGATGCTTTATGGCTTTAGCCGCATCGCTTGCATCAACAAGGTCTTGAAATTCAGCTTCGACTTTTGGAGTGCCTCTAACCTTTTCTAAGATCTGTCTGGCTTCATCTAGTTGCCCCTGTTCCACAAGACTGTTTGGAGTCTCCGGGAGAAAAAGGCCACCGATGAACATAAGGATAGCTGGAACTGCAGCCAAACCAAGAGACAATCTCCATCCCCATGGATGGATTCTTTCAACTCCATAATTAACAAAGTTGGCAACAAGAATCCCCAAGCAGGTAGTGAGTTGAAAGAGTTGGTTAACGGCTCCACGGATTTTTGAAGGTGCCATTTCTGAGAGATACAAAGGAACTGCCTGCATAATAATTGAGTAGCAGGCATGAGAGAAGCTCTATAACTAACTGTTAATCTTCCTTATTCATGATATAATTGAGAAAATTGGCTTACTTGGTTGCCGAATCCAATGCCAAAGCCAAGAAATATTCGGCCAATGATCAACATAGCAATGTTTTGTGCAGCCGCATTGAGGATTGCTCCTATGAAGAAACTGATTGATCCAAAAATGATACTGGCCCTCCGACCTTTGTTTCTTGTTACATACGAAGCCCCAAACGTTGAAACCAGTGCCGCAAGGTAAAGAGAGGATGTAAAGAGAGTTAGGATCTGATTGTCATATTTGCAGTAATCTGTTTCTTGGAGATGTTCCTGTTTTCTTCGGTAGATGCCCGGAAAGAATTCCTTCAAGAAGTCATCCATCGAAGTCACACCACCTGCAATCAGCAACGGTTACAACGTGTAATGGAGGTTCAAGAATTCAAAGAATTGCCAAAATCCAAGCTGACAATCTAGGAACATCAAACTACAAAACGCCAGTAACCACAAAGCTATGTTACAATACTAGGACTCTTGAGGCTATATCTTCAGCGAAAATTAACAGACATTCCTTTGACGAATAACTGCGACAACTGCTTTCATGTATTTGTAGTTAATCACAATAGATCATATGAATATCATAAGCCAATGGTTTCAAACATAAACAAGACTCAAAGAGTCTGTTAGATTCTTTGCAGCAGAAAACGTTAAAAACCAGCAGTGGTAGCAGTAATCATTAGCAAGAACACCATTCACAGGCGATAGTATGGAATCCCAATAAATTTTTCACTCAGATAAAACTGACAGACACTTTTAAGCAAGAAAGAAAAATTAGAGGATTGACAAAAAAAAACCCTTTTCAAAGGGAAAGAAAGTAAGGAAGAAAAGCTCACCAGAAACACCAAGATCATAGCCAAACAAGGAACCCCCCATGGAACCAACAATGCAAGCAAAGATGAAATAAGGAGTGATTCTGTACTCATAAAGATGAGCCCTTGCTCCACCCTTTGAGTCCACAACCCCTCCACCCGCCATTTCTTCCTCTCAGTTCTTCCCCTTCTCTCCCTGAAACACCAGCTTAAGATGGATTCAAAGAAGAAAATTTGAAGAGAGAGAGAGAGAGAGAGAAAGAGAGCGAGAGAGGGGAAGAGAGAGATCAAGACTGCTGTTTTGAGCTATTTTATGGCGATCCCATTTAAGTTTGTTGAATGTATGAATAGATTACTGATTGTGCGGACTTTGAAGTACATTTGGACAGCCGTTTGGTCAATGGGATGCTATAAAAATGGTTTGTTTTTTTCTCGCAACTTGGATAGGCCTTTTGTTTTTTCCCATGCTTTTTGTCTCATTACTAATTAATGTTGCAAAAATAGCTGACTATAAATAGATTATTAGAGTAATGATGATGATATTATTGTAGATTGTGATGCCTTTGTCTTTGAGTACTGTTTTCTATTGGCTTACAGTTCATGTTGAGTGTATTATTACATCCAGTTCTCTTCATAATATTCTTCCCTTTCTCCAATGTCTGAATCATGGGGGCAAATGACCATTTATCCTTCTTTAGTCATAAATGGCAAAATGCACCTTATGAAAAAAAAAAAAAAAAAAATCTTAATTTTTAAAAAAGAGCAAAATATCTCTTTATGTCGTGCGATTTGCACATATATCGTATGTGTGATTTGCTTAAATATTACCTATAAAATAATTTTATGCTTCAAATTTACGGTTCTAATTTAATAAATAAATAATTGCTTAAACTTTTACTTATTTACAACGGATTCACATTGATGTAAAAATTAATGGCTCATATTTATTTGAACTGGATTAATGGCTCAACTTTATGCAATTTATAAAATATAAAATATTTTTTATGATAAATAATATATAATATATACACACAATATGTATATAATAGCAAAAAAAAAACAAAATATGAAGAGGCGGGTAGACAGGGGAGGCAGCCAACCGTTGATCTGGATGGTGGAGGGGAAGGAACAGGCGGCACAGGTAGTAGAGAGGGAAGGGGAGGCGACGTAGGCCGGCGGACGGGGAAAGAAGAGGTGGGAGGCATGATGGGGGTGGGGTGGAGGACGTTGCGACTAAGGGGTAGGCAGAGGCTGAAGCGAAAGCAGGGGAAGTTGCGACAAGGGAAAGGGAGGGGGGAAGGGGTTTAGGCACTTGCGACGAGGGGAGAAGGGGGCTAGCACCAACGACGAGGGTAGGGAGAGGGAAGGCGCAAGCGATAGTGGGAAGAGGCGGGTGATGGTGAAGTAGGGTAAGGAGGGAGGCACAGTAGGAGTCGGAGCAGGGGGCGATGGTGGCGAAGAGAGGGGGAAGGGGTGGTCTACTGTGCTGAGTGGATGCCAATGCCGGTGATTGTGGCGAAGAAGGGGCGGCGACGGTGGAAGGGCACCGACGGTGTTGACTATATTATATATTTATTTATATTATATAAAATACTCGTCGTTATGGCTTGCCGTCCTACGCGCATATAATAAATAATTTTTCACATTCTATAATATGTTATATAAGAGTAAAATATATAAGTTAATATATTAAATTTAAAAAAAAAGAAAGAAAAATAATTAATTTATCAGTTAAAATATAATTTAAAAACTTGAATAAGTTAGTTATATTAATATTAGTACAAGGGTATTTTTGACTTTATAAAAAATCGATGAGGCGGTGTAAGTAACCGCCGTTTGTGAGTTAAAATGGCATTTTCTTTTTTATATAACTAGCTGTCGTGGCACGCCGTCCCTGCGTGCATGTAATAAAAAAATAATATATATAAACTATATTATAAAATAAAAAATATATATATAAACAAATACATTATATTTCTAAAAAGAAAAAAAAAAAGAAAGAAAAAAAGTAACAAAGTAAAAAAGAAAATCAACTTAAGGGTATAATTGATATAATAATAAAATTGGTCTTTCGGTGTCATAACAGTCGTTTGAGAGACAAAAAGTCCATTTTTTTATATAGTATAGATAGATATAGATATATATAATATCTAAAATTATGAATATATTTATAAAGTATAATTATATATGTAAAATTAAATCTGGAGTGTCTATTTGTAAAGATAAATCTAACAATTGGACAATAAAGACACAAATAAAAAAAATTAAAAAAAAGGAGAAGTGGTAAGTGCGTCACACCACTCGCGTGAAGGGTATTTTGCTGCATCTTTGAATTTTGAGGGGTTAAATTGGTGTTTTATTTTTCACAATGGATTATTTATTTATCTCTCGTATTATAGGTGGGTAAATTGCAACTTGCCCTGAATCATGTAAAAGGATTCGATTGAAGTTTTTGTGGATTGAAATTTTAATTCAAATTCTATACATCTTTTATTCTATTTTGATATACATATATTTCGTGTATAAGAATGACCTCGTTTGTTTTATCTAAGAGAATATTTCACTCGTATATATTAAATGGTGTAGATTATAGAATATGTAACATTATTTTAAAAAGTTTCGAGAGTTAGGTAAAACTACTTGTGAACGTATGAAAAGTTTGAAGAATCCATGTATAAAAACTGGAGGTATAAATGACTCTTTATATTTTTTAAAAGTAATGCCAAAAAATACTTTAGTTTGAGTGGTGTGTCATACATATCAATATTTTTTTTTGTTATTATGTTAATTATAAAATATTATTTTTGCTCTTGTTTGAACGTATTTGGATCTTTACTGATACTAATCAATGATTCTGGTTAATCATAAATAATTTAATTCAACTAATGGCTAATATTTATTGTCCTATATAAATAAAAAATAATTTATTATCTTTCATAAATACATATTAGATATATAGTTTTTTTTTAAGGATAAACGATCTCATGCTTTATGTAATCTGAGGCTTCTGTCTTTAATGTATCATACAAAAACGATGGAGCCTCCAAGCCTTCCTAGGAGGAAAACGTTTTTGCTCGAGCAAAGTGATGAGCTGCCATATTGGCTGCTCTTCTAGCAAAGTTAAATTTAAAAGACCCAGCACCAGATACGAAGACTTAATATTGTAAAATAATAGGTCTAATTTCTCATAGGTCTTCCTCCGATGAGTTGAGTTTCTGCACCACTTGAAGGCAATCACCTTCAATAACGCAATGGAGCCTCCGAATTGATAACAGTTTTCAACCGTCGTCCTACTCGCCAGTGCTTCTCCATGTTCAACGTTTGAGAAGTCTTAAAAAAAGGCGGCATTCCATGCAATACTCCCCCGGTTTCAAGCAATTACTCCAACTCTCACTTGAATTCCTAGAAACTGAAGCGTCAAAGTTTACCTTAACCATTCCACAACCTGACACAAATTAAGTGTTTTAAGGTTGGACAGGTGAACGTCTCATTGTGACAACACTGAGAAAATCTCAGAACACGTTGTTAGCCAGTTTTATGCAATCGTCTGGCTTAGTGTCAAGGTTTTCCATAGTCAAATTATTCCTCCTTCTCCATGACAAATAGGTTGAGCGATCATTTTCTAGATTTTTTCAAATGACATAACCATTTAACGCCTCAGAATACCACAACAAAATCGAAACCCAAGGTAGGTGTGTTATTGCCCAAACATGTCTTGCTAAAGAGCACTCCACGAAGATATGCTTAGACTGCTCATATGAGCTCTTGCATGTCAAGCATACAACTCCACGTCACAATATCGACGATATAAGTCCACCATGGTTATTAGAAAAAACGTGAAGGAGCTAAAAACGTACGCAGCTTGCTCAACAACTCGGGGTGCAAATTAGGAAAAGATATGATAATACTTGGGATTATAGGCATGGTTTAAAGTCATAATAATATTGACGGATATTGATCTACATCGGTTGCAGCATATCGAGATTTTATCGGGTGTTACAAAATAAATACATAATATACTTAAAGAATTCTAAAAAAGAATTAGTAAAAATGATAAAAAACTATAAATATGAAAAATTAATATTAATATTACAAACAAAAACTTTAATAGTATCAAGTATTGTTAAATTAATCAAAGAAATATTAAAGAAAACTAGTACATATATAAACTAAAATTTAAGCACATAAAATATACTTCATCAGGTTATCTTGATTACATTTATTTCACAAATCAATGAGAATTTAACAAAAATATCTAGGAGTATTGTAGATTACATAATATGGCTAGAGACTCTTGGAATGTCTGATGAATTCATACTATTCCTCCATGAGTATATCTTCAAGCTTGATTCCATCAATCAATTTTATATTAACTCCATGCAACAAATTAGCCAATATTGTCCGAATAATTTTAAATGCACACAAATATTCTAAGATTAATTTTCTCTCCATGAACTATGTGGTCCTAATTGAAACTAGAATATTCCATGTTTCCAAGACTCCAAATGATCAAAAGAAACCACAAAACACTTAGGCATTGTTGGATTTTAGAGTGTTTTTGAGAGAATTTCAAGAAAAGAGACATGAGTTTCGGGAAGAAAATTTCTTATGATTGAGAGGGTGAAGACCGATTAAACACAACAAATAGATCCCGCCAAAGAAAAAATATCTCTAGCTAACAAACTAATCTCAAATACTCTATTGATTAAGCGATGATGTGGAACAAAGGTGTACTTATATAACTAATAAAAACTTAGAATTCAAATGCTATTTCAACTAAGGCTGATTTATCGTCTTCGACATATGTCCAAATGGTCTGGAGTTGCAATAATTTCACACTTTTATCATCCTTCACTCTTTCTCTATTTTCTTGAAAATGCTGTACATTTTCTAGTTTTGCTGATAAAATCGGATAATCGGATCGGATACGAACGCTAATATCATTGTATCAATGATAATATTAGATAATATCGTTGATACATAATAATTTTCGATAGCATTTTAGTATTGGTCAATTTTATCTGCCAATCCATTAATTATCGATATACCCATGGATTAAATACTTTGAACATGATCTGTTCCAGAAAAATCCCAAGTGAGTTGTTCAAGTAGTAGAGATTGAGTTTGGACGAGGGTACAAGCATAGAATTCTAAATTACTATCATAGTCTGAAAAGGGAGTCTTAATCAAGCCAGTGTTGCAATCCATCCCAACATATGTTATGCCATGTTTCAAGCTTCCGAATAACTTGATGCTGGGTATTAAAGCAATGAAGCACACATTTTTGGTGGAACAATATAGGCAAAAGACGACCTCACTGGGTAGCATGGAGGCAGCTACGCAATCCCATAGAAGAAGGCGGGCTAGGTTTTCGAAACTTGAAGGTATTCAATTTGGCACTGTTCGTCAAACAGGCGCGGAGACTGTTGGCACGCCCAAATAGTTTGCTCGGATGTGTTCTTAAAACAAAGTATTTTCCTAAATAATACATTCAACAAGAAACTTTTGGCTCATGACCTTCGCTAACATGGTGTAGCACACTTACGAATTACTCGTGGGGTGTTGATGGCGGGATCACGTAATGGTTGGCACTATGCTACGAAGGGATTGTTTACTGTCAATGATGTCTACCGGTTGGAGCTTACACGCATGAAAGTGTCCTGAGCATTATCATCTACACCAACAGTGCTAGAAACATATCTTTAAGAGTCGGGTGCCGCCAAAAGTCTGAACGTCATTTAGAGAAATCACATGAAGCTGCATCGACGACATTGAATCTGACATGTAGTTGGGTGTCGAAGCAGATTTATGTGTTCTGTGCAGTGAGGAATTGGAACCCCTTTGGCTACATTCTTTGGTGTTAGGTGGCTGTCAAGTTTAGCATGTCCCACTCCATGCCCAGTTATTTCAGCATAGGAGCAAGATGTGCAAATGTGATTATTTTTGGAGTCTCGGAGCGTTCTTACAGGGAGCTACTAATCATTTCTTTTGGGTGTACGTTGAAAATCAGTATGGCCCGGTCAGCAAGAATGCAACGGTGCTTAACAAGCATAAAACAAGTTTGAAATAAAACAAGTGACTATTGTAATAAAGAGTGATGGAAATGCAATCATGAAATTTTACCTTTCTGATTTGAAGACTTTGTTCAAGTTCTTCTCCTCCAACCGTGTGCTTTCACGAAAGAGGTCAACATATATCCTCTACGCTGAACACACATTACACCACAAGGTGATCAACCAAATCTTACTAGAGGTTAGTGTATATAGTGTATGAGACTTGTATACTATTAATTGTATACTTATGTATGTATATATCATAACTCCAAAAGACTTCAACTGTGAAATCAGTTCAAAAAGAAATAAATAGAGAGAAAAGAGAGGGAATAGAGAAGTAAGGATATGAATATGGAGAGTATGTTGTCTTTTATATATTATAATTTATTTGAATTATACACAAGCCCTATAGCATCTATAACCATGTATACCAAAAATAATAGTATATCACCTGAATAACAAATAAATTACTAAATATATAATACTCATCTACATCCACTAAATCATATATATATATATATATATTAAAACTAGGATACCACAATATATATTAGAAAAATTCAATAATAAATTAATTAATCATCAATTCTTAAAAAAGCATGGAATTTATTTCTTAAAAAATCCAGCCTATAACCTAATTAATTAATTCATTAAATAATTAAATCTAACCCAATTGATTTAATCTCATTAAATTACCAAGTCAAAACTCTACTTATTTGATTCTATAAATTAATTCATCATATTCAATTAAAATTGATCTTATCAACTTAATAGACCTAACCCAAATTTAATTAATCTCATTAATAAAATCTTGGGCTTCCCATCACATGGGTTCTCCCATGTAAATGATCATATCATTTAATCTCTCGAATTAATTTAAACTCTTTAAATTAATTCATTCATTCTAGAATTAATTCATAATTACTACCTCCTTGAGTGGTGTTTTATGTAACTCTGTAGGTCCACCCTCAACTAGATCTAGAGTTGGGCTTGTATCAATACACAATTTAATTGACAAATATTTTTACACTAGATTAATTAAATTATATTTAATTAATCACTTTCGGTTAACACTTCATCCGAAAGCACCCGTCACCATGGGTGACCATCTAGCAAATGTCAATAGCACTAGAAAACAGGTGAAAATGACATGAATTTTAAGGCTACCGAGTGCCATACGGGTATGCGATCCTTCCATTGGCTATCTCCCGATCTTAGTTTAGAGTATGTAATTGGTCATCAGTTCGCATTTTGGACTAGACATCTATGATTAATATTCTGATTATATTTCTCCACTTGATCAATATAGAAAAATACTTTCCTATTTGATCACCCACCCACTATGGCCACAGACTCTTGGGGGCACAACACACGTCAAAACGCATAGGAGATCACTATCATCTCATGATAGGCGACGAATCCTATCTTGGAACACACCAATTTTCATATACGTTCTGACTGCACTAGAACAATGCTTATAATAACCACATCAGAATATGGTAATCTTTTATCAAGCCTAGATACAATCGCCCCGTATATGAGACTGCGTGGATCCTTAAGTTTTAGGACTAAATCCCATACTATTGGAGTCGAGGAGTTCAAGTCATACCAAGCAAGCTTATGACGACTCTCCGTGAGTTAGTTCAATCTGCTTGACAACCTTTGTCAACTACCCACTAAAATTGCATATACGTCATATGCCTGTCGCTTATGAAACACGACACCCATCTTATGGACGCAATATTTAGTGCAAGCCTCAATGGAACCCTCAATGCCCATTCTCGAGGCTCTCGACTTGGAACATTTCAGATCCAACCTTTGAAAGTTGGTTTCATAGTTGTCTTCAAATGCGCAACCCAACTTTATTGGTTGATTAGTGATCTGCGGGCTTTATTGCAATGTATGAAAATTGTATGAGAAAGAACAACAAAGTAATGCCAAATGAATACTTACTCTATTCATTTAATTCAGTATTACAAATAAAAAGAAATTTCTTAAATAGATTACAAAATAGCCAATCTAATTGGTTTTTTGGTCACCTATTTTAACATATGTGTGGGTACTAATTTTGTTGTGTTTGAAAATCAAAATATAAAAAAAATTAGGCAAAATTACATTTTTGGTCCTGTAACTTTAGGTCGTTAGCACTTTTAGTCCTGTAACTTACTTCATTTACACATTTAGTCCTTTTTTTGACGAATTTAGTCCTAAGCATCTCACATTTGGTCCTTTTTTGACAAATTTAGTCCTGTGTTGACAATTTTGGTCCTATTCAAACTATAATAAATCTCATTTTTTAACCTGTAACTATGAGTCGTTAGGACAAAAATTGTCAATACAGGACTAAATTTGCCAAAAAAGGACCAAATGTGAGATGCTAAGGACTAAATTCGTCAAAAAAAGGACTAAATGTGTAAATGAAGTAAGTTACAGGACTAAAAGTGCTAACGACCTAAAGTTACAGGACCAAAAAAGTAATTTTACCAAAAAATTATCACAAATAAAAATATATACTTGATAGGTAAAATTGGCTACAATCTCTATCTAATCCCCTGATTCTTCTCTTCAAAATGTATTTGACAAAATGAAAGCTAAAATCTTAATGTAGATCTTCATTTGACTTGGTTTGAATATGTATAACGTTAATTGGAAGATTTACGCCTGTAATCCAAAATGAAATGCACAGTCTTGACTTGAGTTTTGAGGATTTGGAGGTGAACTTGCCACTTGAATCTTCTTGAAAATATGTGGTACATTTATAACTTTAATTCGAGGGCTTAGCGTCTGTAATCCCGAATTAATTGTTATAACTTGTGGCGCACCTTCGACGAAAGAATTGTTCTCTACTTTGAACACCTTTGAATATCTTTAAACTCGAGAAACTGCGTAGAGAGAATTATTTAGTCACCTTCGCTTTCTTGAGTTTTCGTTCTCTGTGTGATGAATGAGGTTCAAGGACCTCATTATATAGATTCCAAATAGGTACAGCTGTGATGCACTTGAAAATCTTTTATATTATCTATTTAAATTTAATTTAAAGAGGTAAATACATCATATATTTAAAATGATATGATTGGTCTATTTGACATTATCTATTTAATATTTGTTCTTTAAAGAGATAATTATTGTAAATATTTATCTTAACTTAATTAGAGCGTACATGCAGTTGCTTCAAGTGGTATGTGACATCCTTAGGATTTTGTACTTAATTGGGTGACTAATGATAACTATTATAAAAATTTATAATAAATTATAGGTTGAAATTGGAGTACAATAAAACTTGAATGGAGTGAATTGGAGCTCATTATATTAATTGACAGTAAATTATATTAATTAAGGAATTAAGAAGGACGTAAAGGGTATTTTAGAATTTTTTTTAAATAAAATAAAGTAATAATAATAATTTAATATTAGTATAATAATAATAATAATATCAATATAATAATAGTAATAACATAACAATTAGAATAATATTATAATATAATAATTTAATATATATATATATATATATATATATATATATATATATGTATATTAAAGAAAAAAAAAAAGAGAAAGTGGCGGTGGGTCACCACTCCCCACCGCCTCACAAACAAACAAACACAATAATTAATATAATTGCTTCTCCCTATGTTTAAGCCCCACATACACAGCACATTAGCACACACATATACAACAGTTTCAAGTTTCGGACGAAAACAGAAAGGTATGATTTTAATGTTAAAACTTTTATTAATTTATATAATTATATTATTTCATTAATTCATTTACTAAAAGTAATTTATATTAACCGGTGAATTGTTTAATCGGAGTATTTTATGATTTTATCAATTTATATTGGTATTGAATTAAATGTTCCAATTGACGTAAAATATTATAGTTGGTTAATTAAATTATTAGATTTGGTAGATTTAATTATTACTGTAGTTAATTTATTCAATTTCGCCGGGCCTATTAACCAAATGTGTAATTATATGTATTCGGGTATAACTAAATTGTATAATAACAAGAAATTAATAGAAAATTCATAAAAATACTCCAAAAATTATATTTAAGGAATATTATATTATTAAAAAGGAAATTAAGGGTTTTAATCATAATTTAATTTAGGGAATGTTATTAAGAAGGATAATTATAGAAAGATATAAGGAGTTTTGTTAAACGAATTCTTATGAATTAACCGATAAATTAAATATACACGTGGGAAGCTAGTTAGTTATAAAATAATGGTACGAAAAATTTATATTTCGAAAGAATTAAAATACTAAATAATCAATTAGAAATTGTACAAATAATATGTAATATTATATTTAGAAATTACAATATTTTTAATATATTAATTGTATGCATTATAACTCGTTATAGGATTCGGGGATAAAGTAGAGGATTGGACAACTCCTTGTTTGCTAGTAGAACGTCGTTAGATCGAGGTAAATGAATAATTAGTATTATCTATAAATGTTTCTTTTCTTTGTGGTATTACTTTTATATAGATCTGTGATTCATGTTGAAGCTGATTTATCTGAAAATGTTAGCATGATGAATGATTTAATTGAAACGATGATATTGTGCACGTAAAATGAGAAATACTTTTACGTATTATATTTGCTGGATAATGTGTTGTTGGTGTTTGTAAATAGAAATATGTCTATATATGGTTTTACGTCAATAGCTGCTTACAAGGATGGTGATATGTGGAATTGAGGGAGTGGTGGAAATTGAATATAATATGATGCGAATACCCCTTGATGTTGTTGAATAGCCTATGTGGAAAATGAGAAGAAAAGAGCTATGATGCGATATGAAAAGAGCAGTAATGCAATATAAAAGAGCTGTGATGCGATATGAAAAGAGCTATGAAGCAAATTGAAAGAGCTATGAAGCGAACTGAAAGAGCTATGATGCGAAATTAGATTGATGAGCCGGCTGTCAAGGGGATTCATGTATATAATGAAAGGTGAGGTTGAGTTGGTGGAGAAAAACACTATATCACCTTCTGGTAAGCGAACTAGGAGAAGAGGATTATTTTATTGTGAGTTGGATATATTGTATAATATGTGTTGATTGTGTTGGTATTAGGTTGATTATATTATATACGTGTTGTTCATTTGCCTTGTTTGGACTATATTTGACGTACATGTATAGATAATGCTAGTTATTTGCTTATTGAGTTGCAGGCTCATCCCTCTGCTAACATTTTTCAGGAGTAGATCTTGAGGTGTCAGCTTATCGAGGGTTAGGTCCAAACCCCACGTTCAGTCAGGTCGGGCCAGTATGCGGTTTTCTCCTAACTTATCAGCTGAAATTTAATTCACCTTTTGGGATGTATTAAGGGAAATAAAAACTATGAACTACTAAAATGGTTTACTTGTGATGTTTGATATGTATATATATGTAGTGATGTAAATTATGGTGGTGTTGGTTATGACGTAGGGATTACGGATGCTTAACGATTATGTGCATATTTATACATGTAAATAGGGTTTACTTTAAGTATGATAATTAGGGGAGATATAGCCGTAGTATTGGTAGCGGGTGCTACATGGTACTTTCTGATTAGCTTGAATCTTTGACTATGAAGTATGATTTGATTGACCGAAATACTTTAATTTGACACATGTTGGCCGTTGATTTGATGACGAATTATATATTAAAATATCAATTAACTTAACTGTTTTACACTTAGAATTAATTTAGTAAATTTTAAAATAAAATAAAAAATATAATTGGTAATTAATATATTATTTTACACTTGTCATAATTCATTTGGGCATGAAATTTTACTTGTCTACAAATTTCCCCTCGAGAATATCTCGAAATTAATAATTTTTCATGAGATAGATTTTTTTTTTTAAACATATGACTGAACTTGAAAATATATATCTCTAGCTATTTACGTACCTTGTTGGAGGATCAAGTCATGGCATAGTCACCTTGAATTCTATTGATAATTTATTCTCATTTCAAGGAGTCTTCATGTAAATTTGCATATAGTTTATGCTCATGTTAAGAAGTTTTTCAAGTAAATTTGCAGATATTTTGTACAAATATATCAAGGAGCTCTTTGAGTAAATTTGTAGATAGTTTATACTCATATCAATAAGCTCTTGTAGACAGTTTATACTCATATCAGGAACACTTTCAATAAATTTGTATACAGTTATACTATTAAGGAGTTTTCATGTAAATTTGTAGATTGTTTATACTCGTATCAAGGAGTCTTTCTATTTGAATTTATAGATAGTTTATACTCATATCAAAGAGTTCTTAAAATAATTTTTGGAGACATTAGATAATTTATGCTCATATATACGAGCATTGAAAATTATTTTTTTCAAAGACATTAGATAGTTTATGCTCGTATCCAAGAGCATTGGGAATTTATTTTCGAAGACGTTAGATAGTTTATACTCATGTCGAGGAGCATTGAGATTTTCTTTTTGGAGACATTATATAGTTTGCTCATATCGAGGAACACTAGGAATTATTTTTCAAAAACATTGAATATTGTATGTTCATACCTAGGAGCATTGAGAAATTTCAAATTTCATGGTGTTGCATCATCCTCATCATCATCATCGACATCAACTAAATATTCATATTATTTGTAATTGAAGCCCATTTCAATTCCATGTGCTTGAGTGGCTAGGTCACCAAAAGTCTTTGATTTTTTGCTCGAAGAATGTACCATAGTTCTCAATGCATGCCTTGAGTACATTGCAATTTAACAATAAATTTCTCCTATTATTGATGTATTCGAGCATTGACTCATCTCTTCCTAGATGCTAGTTAGTAAGTTCAATCATGCTAATAGTACGCCGAGTACTGTAAAAAAACAACTGAAAAACTTATTTTGTAAATCATCCCAATTGTCAATGGAGTTTGCATCAAGATCAATGTACCAACAAAAAACATCATTTTCTAAGGATAAAATTAACAACTTGACTCTAAGATCTCCATCGGTCCCAGTACTGTTACATGTTTCGATGAAGTGAGCAATATGTTGCTAGGGTCCCCATGGCTAGTAAATTGTTGAAATTTTGGAAGTTGGTAGTTTTTTGACATTCTTAGTGCTCAATCCTTTTTGTGTAAGGCTTTAAGTAAGATTTGAAAATTTGAACTCGAGTTTCGTATGTATTTGCTATTGCTTCATTTACAATATTTTTCACATGCTCAATAAAAATAAATTCATGAGTAGAAACCTGAATTCCTTTGCTTGTATTGCATGCGACTGAAAAATCTCGATCTTCAAATTCATTTAACGCTAGGGTATTCTGAAACTTATTGTGGAGTTTGTTAAGTTGATCATCGCGTGCTTAAACATGTTTTCATAAATTTCCTATGTCAGCTATCAGTGATGCTGTTTGTTCTTCTAGTGAAGTAGTTTGTACCATCATAATTGTTTCAACCTCAGTCTTTGGACTTATTGACAATGAATTATTGAGCAATCTTTCTCCACCACTTGAGTGTCTTGCTATGTACCCAACTTAAATGGAAACTTGAGGGTTAATACAATAACACCATCTCTACTTGCCGCCATATAATTGCTGTGTTGAGAAGAAGCTTCCAAGCTTGATATATGATACTTGAAATTTGGAGAGTTGGAAATATTGTTCTTCATCTCCATTGGTCTTTTAAGCTGATTTGTGATGAAAAGAAATGAGAGTAAAGATTATCCCACTGGGCCTGCCAAAATTTGTGGGTACTAATTTTTTTTATATTTGAAAATCAAAACACAAGCAAATTATCACAAACCAATATATATTTGATAGGTAAAAGTAGGTGCAATCTCTATCTAATTCTTTGATTCTTCTCTTCAAAAAATTATTTGACAAATTTAAAGGTAAAATCTTCTTGTCGATCTCTCTTTGATTTGGTTTGAATATTTATAACGTTAATTCAAGAGCTCATACCTGTAACTCCAAATTAAAATCATAGTCTTGACTGGGGTTTTGAGGATTTGGAAGTGGACTTGCCACTTGGATCTTCTTGAAAATATACAAATATTTGTTACATTAATGCGAGGGCTTAGCGCCTGTAATCCCAAATTAAATGCTATAATTTGTGACGCACCTTCGACGAAAGAATCGATCTCCTCGTTGAACGTCATTGAATAATCTTTTAACTCGAAAACTGCGTAGAGAGAATTATTTAGCCTCATTCGCTTTCTTGAGTCTTCGTTCTCTAGCTCTGTGTGTTAAACGAGGTTCAAAGACCCCTTTATACAATTTAAATGTAAAAAGATAAATATATCATACGTTTGAAATGATATGATTGGTTAATTTGACACGATCTCTTTAATATTTGTATTTTTAAAGAGATATATATTGTAATTATTTGTCTTGATTAGATTGGAGCCTACATGTAGTTGCTCCACGTGGTATATCTGATTGACTTGAATCTTTGGTTGCAAAACATGATTTGATTGGCTGAAATACTTCAATTTGACACATGTTAGTTCTTGATTTGATGGCAATATATATCAAAATATTAATTAACTTAATTATTTATATTTAAAATTAATTTAATAAAATTAAAAATAAAATAAAAATATATAATTAATATATTATTTTACACTTATAATCATTGTTTTTGTTATAAAATTTTACTTGTGTGCAATATGCTGGGCCTTGAGGGCCACATTATTAATAGTCAATGGTATACATTTTTGTTATTTTTTTCTTTGTGCTAAGGAGCCTGAAACAAGTCTATGGCCCCAGTCATTACGTAATACTCGGAAGAAAAAAGTGGCCATCTTTGTCGTCTTTATGCCTATCGTATTACATAATTACCAATTTACAGAACGCGCAAGAATTTAAATGGTTCTATGCTGCCCTTTAAGCAGAAATAGTAGTTTAGTAAAGCAAGTGGCAGATGATCCTGAGAGCTCCAGCTTTAATCTTCCAAGAATTATTCTCATCGCCCACAATTTTGTATTGTCTTGGCCGAGCTCTCTTCCTCTACTTTCTGCTCAGTAAGCTTCTTGGTTCTTCTTTCTCTATACTTACCTTTGAGTTTTCATATATGTGTGCTTAATTAATACCTAGACGTTTACACATAATGGTAGGGGCCAGTGGGTTCTTGCTGAAGTTGGTTCATTCCCAAATTTTGGAATTCTGGCATAGTTCAACCTTGTTTATGGTGGGGCGGTGGCTGGGTCCTTGGAATTTTGCCTGTTTATGATTGCCAATGTCGAGTTTGAGATGCGTTACTGCATGCAACTGCTTGGCTTTTGGATGGAATGGGAAATTCAACAATTGAAGTCTCATTTATCAGCTCTCACCTTTGAGTTAAGAGATTTCTTGGCTTTCTTTGCATACAGGATATGAGGAGGGTTTTAATATCTGGTGCTTTTATCTTTTTTTATGGATTACTGTATCAAATTCCAAAGACTATTTCAGATTGAGAAAGGGAAATGGCTGATTTTGGTCGGTTTGGTTGCTTTGATTCATTTGTTCTGTCAGTCTTTGATGCTTCCAGATGGCAGAGCTGTTCTTTCGCAGTTACCGGACCAGAAGAACAATGTGCTTGTGAAGGGCAGTGAATCATCTAAGCACTCTTCTGTAAAGGTTTTGGTTGTTGACAACCCTCTTAAGGTTGGTGAGTCAAATCTGGATAATGAATCTCTATTGGTGCGAGGAGTAAAGACCACGAAAGTTTACAATGTGGACGGTCAAGATGATGGCAGTGGATTAGTAGAAAAGGAAAAACAAGAAAAAGATGAATGGTGATGGCATGGATGATGATTTTGATTTTGTCGAGGATGAGACCTTAGGCAATGTAAATGTAGACATGGAGGAGGGATTTAGGATGCAAAATGATAGCAGCCTTTCTCTTGCCCAGCTTGCAAAGAGAAGTTCTGGGCAGGTTGTATCAAAAGCTGAAACTAGTAAGATATTACTAGACAAAAGTGTTACTAGTGGTTCTGCTGCTTCGTCAACTTTGGTTGTCTCATCAGCTAAGCCTTTGTTGATTAAATCTGTCGTTGAGAAGAAAACACAATCTGAAGTTAGCACCTCTGATGGTTCTGGTCGTGGTGCATCCTTCATTAGAATCAATGGAACATCTGACGGTGAGGGCCATCTATTGCTACGAAATAATTTTGCTTCTTCTGGCAATAGTTCTTCAATGTCAAATAAGCCTGTTAAAAAGAAGATGAGGTGTGAGATGCCACCTAAAACAGTGACACCAATAAATGAGATGCAACAGTTATTAGTCCGGCATCGTGCTCGTTCCCGTGCAATGGTATGTCTTGCTTGATAGAAAGTAAAGTTAATTATTGTGTTTTACTTATCAGGTTGGAAGCATGTGAAATTTTTGTAATTTGATTGTAGAGGCCAAAATGGTCCTCTGAGCGCGACCAGGAAATCTTAAGAGCAAAGTTAAAGATTGAAATAGCCCCATTTTGGAGAATGATAAGGATCTGTATGCACCTCTATTTCGAAATGTCTCCATGTTCAAAAGGTTAGAAGCTTGCCTTCTTCAGTTTAAAGAGCTTGAATCTGATTCTTTCCCTATGTGACCACTTTTTATAGAAAAATGTCTGATTTAGTTGACTTGATTTCCTTCGTCTATTATTAGTAAGTAAAACACGAAAAAGAGAAGCTCATAAAATGTCTCATTGTCCATCCGAACACTTGCTTGTACCTTTGTTGTTTGCTTTATCATTTTTAACATTTGTTGAAACCTTCTTTCTATGGACGAAGTACTTCAGCCACGAATTTCATCACTCGTAATTTCAGATGGCAAATATATTTTAACCTGTATATCTGGCAAGTCTAGAGAACAAAAGATACAAGGTTCTCACACGCTTATATAGATCTGATCAACTTAACCTGGAGCAGTGAATTTGATTGGTACGGTCTTTCTTCTGAAAACACCTAATATTAACTACCTTCTGGGTCCTTGCCTCTTTTTTCCGCGTAGGTCCTATTACTAAATGGTAAACAGGCTAATACATGAAAGTTGTATTGTCTATCAGAAGTTTCTGGCATTATCTCTCGTATTCTTGCACCATCAGCAAGTGCAGCTACAGATATGCACTACAAAATGCTTTTAGATGGAAATAATGTCGCATAGGCTCAAAAGTGGATAGGTTAAATTGAAGAAATGATTTTCGATTTAATAAGACCTGTTGATGATAAACTGCATAGTCTTTAGTATGCGAAGCAAAAGCATGTTTTTAATGTTGATCTGAGCTGTAAAGGTTCATTTTTGTTTTCTCATCTGTGTGCGAACCCCTGTTATCCAATCTGCTTGTCCCGACAAACACATTCAAGAACAGACCTTTTGCCCAAAGTCGTGTCTTAAAGCAACAACATAATATCCAGACACAAGCTATTTCTAATCATTTATTTTTCCCCTTATTGGCATCTTCCTTCACACTGTCAACTCATGTCTTGAAGCGACAATATAACACATAGACACTAGCTCTTTCTCTTTTGCAGTCTACCCTCATGTGTTGTCTCTCTTCACACTGCCTTCATTGTTGAAATGCTGTAAGCCCGCCCTTGGATAGATTCCTCCTTTTCCTCTTCAGCCTTTGGGGTCTTAGAAGCCATTTCCAGCTAATGTAGGAGGATCTCTTTGGAAGTAAGGCCGCTTTCGCATCTCTTCATCTGCAAATAATTCTGATTTGAGAGCGTAAGGGGCCTGAGGTTTTTATAGGAAAAGAACACATCTGCAGCGTACCGAATGATTTTTCTCATTCAAATAGATATTTACAGGCTTGTTATTTAAGCTTAGGGTTCCGTCTAGATATGTTTGCGACTTGCAAGCGAGATTAATCGTCTTTTCCCCACAGGTTCATTTTGTTCAGGAAGCAGTGAGTCTTCCAGTTCCTTGTTCCTAGATGCTTTTACTCGAGGGGTTGGTCATGGCCCAGTGAATTCAATTGTTCTGGTGTGTGTCAGTGGTGGTATACAATCTGTTTAAAGTAGATCTTTATGCTGGAGTTATTTTTCTATTATTTCTGTCTGGCATATCCTTAGTGGCATTCCAGACCTTCAATAGCAGGTTGGCTACAATTACCTCCGAAATGGTACCACTAGACACTAGAGAACTCCAAGCATGGAAAATATGCACCAAGGAGCATGGTGACAAAGTATGAACTTGTAGATAACATCAATTATCTTTCAGTAGGAAAAAGTTGTGGATTTACATATGATAGATCAGATATGTTTTAACATATTAATTAAAAATTAAGCCTTGCCAATTATTGCTGCACAAGTGGTAATGTGTTCTGTTTTCAGCTCGAACATCAAAGTTAGTATTGCTGAGCAGACGTAACTTTTACCCTGTTTCGGCAAAAGTTCTATATTTGGCTGTAGTTTTTACATCCCTCAACAAATTCTCCAGGGTCTTTTGCTTATAATTTTTGCAATTGCAGGAGCTATGAACTCATGGAACGTGTACTGAAAGTATATGTTTACAAAGAGGGCAATAAGCCAATCTTTCATCAACCAACACTCAAAGGATTATATGCATCTGAGGGATGGTTCATGAAACTGATGGAGGGAAATAAACATTTTGTTGTCAAAGATCCAAGGAAGGCTCATTTGTTTTATATGCCATTCAGTACAAGGATGCTAGAGTACACGCTGTATGTGCGTAATTCCCACAACCGGACAAACCTACGTCAGTATTTGAAGGATTATTCAGAAAAAATTGCAGCAAAATATAGTTTCTGGAACAGAACTGGGGGAGCCGATCATTTTCTTGTTGCCTGCCATGATTGGGTAATTCTGTGTGTGTGTGTGTATCGTATGCATAAAAAAGCACAAGCATGGAACTTAAATTCACTTCTGTTGAATAATATTAAACAACTTCAGAAATTAGAGTCATGGAAACATGGACTAAATGAAGTCGCCTCATTTTTTTCATCTTGTGTACTGGCATGCACTCGTGTTAGAACACTGCTTCATTTCCACCACTTTATGATGTAGTGTTTTAATGCATTGCATTCTATGCATAGGCTCCTTACGAGACGAGACACCACATGGAGCATTGCATTAAAGCCCTCTGTAATGCGGATGTAACCATGGGCTTCAAAATAGGGAGGGATGTCTCACTCCCAGAAACATACGTCCGGTCAGCAAGAAACCCTCTTAGAGATCTTGGAGGAAAACCAGCATCACAAAGGCACATTCTTGCCTTCTATGCCGGAAATATGCATGGTTATCTTCGTCCGATCTTGCTCAAGTATTGGAGAGACAAGGAGCCTGATATGAAGATACTCGGTCCGATGCCTCCAGGTGTTGCAAGCAAAATGAATTACATATATCACATGAAAAGCAGCAAGTACTGCATTTGCCCAAAGGGCTACGAAGTCAACAGCCCAAGGGTAGTCGAAGCCATCTTTTACGAGTGTGTGCCGGTTATTATTTCCGATAACTTTGTGCCCCCATTCTTTGAGGTGTTAAACTGGGATGCAATCTCGGTGATTATTGCAGAGAAAGACATTCCAAACTTGAGAAGCATTCTTCTTTCCATACCAGAGGAGAAGTATATGGATATGCAACTTGGCGTCCGTAAAGTCCAACAACATTTTTTATGGCATGCAAAGCCGGTGAAGTACGACCTCTTCCACATGACCCTTCATTCAATCTGGTACAATCGAGTTTTCCAGATAAAACTCAGATAACGATATGAATAACCGCCTGCTGACATGTAGAAATGTGAAGGAAAATGGTCTGAAGTTACAGGGGAGCTCAGGTAAATGAAAGAAAAGTAAACGGAACTTCAGCAAGGTATGTGCACTCTTGTCGAGTATGCACTTCCGGTTCTGCTTATCCCGGTATCTGAATGGTTTGTCCAGCTTCTCCCGGTTCACAAGGAGGGACAGAATGGTTATGTGAATGTTAGACTACACTCATTGAGCAGGAAGTTGATCTTATGCAGCTAATTGCTTTCTGTAAATATGTACCTCTTATTATTCTTGAGATTTTGATGTGGGACTTTTCTTTGATACTTGGAAATAGCAAAAACTCAGCGTTGAGCTAATTAGCAATTAAAATTCTTACTATTAATCTACATTAACAACGAATTCTACTATTTTGCAAGGAATATAGGCCGTTGCTATTACTGTTATTTTTTGTAGTGGAAGGACACACAACTCGAGTGATTGACACTTACTCAATTGATTGGACCCGGTTAGATGATCACTAGGCACCATCAACTATCATCTATGTGTCATGAGCTTATCACACGTCATGCATCCTAGTCAACCACTTGTGCAACTTAATGTGATTCAAATAAGTTTACTATTAAATTTTATATTTTAATTTATTATTTACTATTTTCGAGTCATAGTTATAAATTATTTCTATAATTATTTTAAATTTATGTATCTGTGAATATAAAGTTAAATTTTATATTGATATAAAAGTTAAATTTTATGTTGATATGATAACGTAGGTAAAATGGAAGAAGGGGCATGTACATCATACCATTGACTATTTTGGTACTATTTTAACAAACAAAAGCTATTAATTTTTTTAAAATAAAAGTAATGAACTATTATTAATTAAAATTAATTAATTACAATTATTCCTATCGAATATCAACATCTAACAAAAATTATTACAACAATCATACTCTAATCAATAATATCAGATAAACTAGATCTAACCAAGACCTACTATTACAATAGAAACAATTTTACCTATTATGCAATAAAAATAATATCCCACGCATAAAACGGGATTTGAACTTACGACCTCTAAAACCATAAAGTTTCAATTGAATTAGATCTTATTGATAATTTGTATTTTCTCTTATATTTGAGGTTTTTATCACATTTCCTACGCAAGTTGAAAGTCACCTCCATTTCTTTTCCTACAATAATAATCATACGTCAAATCTATTAGTTTCAGTCAACTGTTTCAACTTAACCAAGTAACTGATATCTTGAAATTAATGAAAATAATCAAATTAGTATGTTATTTGACTTTGACGAGTCCCAACTTAGCCAGAAATTTCCCATCTTCTCTTTTATTGGATACGACTGGTCAACCATAAGGGCATTGACCTGCACATGCATTAATAGACGTGAGACCAGATTTTCATCATTTTCCAGATTTTGTTATGTAATATAATAATATAATTTTTGCGTTCATTCTAAAATTTCAGTTGAAAAAAATATAATACGAGTGACAAAATAATAAGAGATGAAATGTTAAATTATTGTTAAAAATATATTAAGTTAATTTTGTCGTAATATAATTTTTAATAACAAAACGTGTATATAAACTTTATTATAAATAATTAGTGACACATCTATAATAAAATTTTAATGATATCATACATAGTGACAATTATCATTTATTGTTATTAAGTCGTCACTATACACGTGCTATTAATTGCTTTTAGTAATAATTTTAAGCACAACTTTTTATCACTAATTCTTGTTGATGAATTTTAAACAAAATAATTATGATTATTAAAATCATAAAATTTAGGGCCAATTATCTTAGATCATTTGAAAATATGAGATTGCACTTTCCCCAAAACAATTTTGAAAGTACACTTACACCCCTGTGAAAATTCACCGTTTATACTTGACCCCCTTTTTGTTAGGATTTTGACTAAAAGCGATGAAGTTAGCATAAAAAAAGTTGCATAATTGTTTTTTTTTTTTATCCTTCATTTAATATTGGGATAACTACACTTCCCTCTCCTGAGATTTAGTGTAATTACACATCGACCTCTATGGTTTGACAAATTACTTCTAGCATCCTTGAGGTTTGCTTCCGTCTAACAATTAAATAAGTCCCTTCGTTAGTCAAAATACTTCGAATTTGCAAATGTGAATTTTGACCAACAAGGGGACTTATTTGTTAGATAGAAGTAAACCTCATTAGTGCTAGATGTAATTTTTCATACCACAGGGGGTTTACGTATAATTACACCAAACCTCATGGAAATAATTATGTACTTATAAAGGAAAAAATGTAATGATGTTAACTTTACTTTCTCTCTCTCTCTCTCTCTCTCTCTCTCTCTCTCTATATATATATATATATATATATATATATATATATATATATATATATATATATACTAGCCGTGGTGGTACGCCGTTCCTGCGTGCATATAATAAATAATTTTTCATATTTTAAATATATTATAAATAAGAACAAAATATATAAATCAATACATGACACTAAAAAAGAAAACTAATTTATTAGTTAATGCATAATTTAGAAAGTTGAATGAGTTAGTTATCTTATTATTTGAAGGACATTTTTGACTTTACAAAAAATTGGTGCGGCGGTGTCACTAACCGCCGTTTGTGAGTGTGGAACCCCTTCCTTTTTATATTAGTATAGATATTATATTTATCTCTTTAAATATAAAAATATATTTGAAAATATTATATGAGACGCAAAAAATAAAATCTATGTAATATTTTGCTTATCTCAATATTTTTCATCCAGACCTAATGGAAGAGGGTCTAATGTAAATGAGAACTTTTAGAGGGGTATAAATATAATTTAAACTTTGTTTTGGGAAAAAAACTGTAATTTAATCTTTTGAGAGAGGGGGTCTAAGAATAAGTAACTCTAAAATTTTATTGTAGATTAAAAAAATTATTACTTGGCGTTTTTGGTCGTTAGTTTTCTCCTTTTTTGCAGTGTTATAGTTAATCATAAATCATATTATATTATTTAAAATGAAAATCAATCAGTATTTCTATTTTTTTTCCTACATATCATATGGGATGGACATGTTAATTTTGATCTAATTTGCCACCTGCACTTATTTCTATAAATATAAATAGTTAATTACATTAGCTTTTCATTGATTATTATTTCTCATTATTAATTTTTTATTATTTTTAGTCCATTTATGTATGTTAAAATCTTAACTATTTTTCATTGTAAGTTATTTTTTATTTTTAAATCATTACAATTTCTTTGAAATTTTACATTAGTTAGTTTTTATAATTTAAGCAATTTTAAGTAAAAACCTTTCACTATTCCTAAAATTAGATGTTGTCCTGATATCAATTAATAGATACCCTATAATATTTTTGTCCATTTTTTTGAGAAGTTTTTTTTTAATAAAAGATATATTATTTCCTTTCTATTGTTTAAGTTATTTTTTAATATTATTCTTATATAATGAATTTATAAATTCTTTAAATTAAAAAAATTATATTTATCTATTTAAATATTATTGACTCAATTAGACATCAGATTCGTTTAAATTGACAATTTTCATGAGTGAAATGATAATTATATAAATATGATTAAGTTGGTATTTATAATTTAATATAATTGGTAATTATTTATGCTATATATATATATATATATATATTATATATATATATATATATATATATATATATATATATATATAGGTCGTTGTCAAGTACTTATGTTTAGAGATTGTTTGGCTTATTTACTTATTGGAAAATTTTATTCTTAATGTTTTAAATTACATATTTAAAATTATTCGAAACTATTTTTGCAAGTCTGCTTTTTAGTGAATAACTTTTCAATCTAAAAGAAAATTTCTATCTCACTTGAAATTTATGTTGATATAATTTACAGTACCATCTTAATTTTTCTAATGTAAATTGAATAAAGAGATTTTTTATTTTAATACGTTTCTTGGAAAAGGTAGAAAAATAATTTTTTCATAATATAAATTAAAATGAATAAATATGACTCATTAAAATAATGATAACAATTGATATCAAATTAAGTTCAAATAATTTTGATGGGTTCAGATTTTTATCGAAATATCAAAAGACAAAAATATATCTCATTTGAAATTGAAATTGACGTTTATAATATCTTTTAAATTTATTTTCTAGTGTAATTTGAATAAAGAGCATTTTTTTCAATTTTAGGTTATCTCAAAAAATAAAACAATATTTTTTTATAATATAAAATAACAATAATAATTACTTATATTAATTTTATACAAAAAGTTTTTGACATGCAACATAGGGGGAATGCTAGTTGATATTAACTATCACCACCTAATTAATTAATAATTATTTAAAAAAAATAAAAAAGAAGGTCAATGGCAAATTGCAATTATGATACTGTCCGGTGACCAAGGTGTGGGCTGTAATAAAGTAGACTTTCTTCAATTGTTTCAGACAGCTGACCGGCGAACCAATAAAAAACAAACGACTCATTCCTCCTCCCACAAGCATTTCTCCTTCACAACTTCACTCTTGTTCATATATTCTCTTGGTGTTGTTAATCAAACAAGCGCTGGAAAGGGAAGGGAGGAGATGAGGATTCAGGACAAGAACTCAAAGTTGATGCCAGGAGGTGGAGGGAACACACAACTCACCCTTCATGCATGCGCTGAGGCTGGAGATCTCATTGCCTTTCAGAACTTACTCCGCCAAAACCCTGCTCTTCTTAACCAAGGAAGCATTCTTGTAACTTCATCCCTCTCTGTGTGTGTGTGTGTGTGTGTTATAGGTTTTATTATGAATTTAGTGTTACGTGCTTGGTTTGCATATATTATATATATACAGGTATTATTGTTATGCATTACACGCACAGAATGTGAAAAATTATGCGATTTGTCTGTTCTTTGAGAAGTTTGTGATCTGGAAGGGGGAAAGAGAGTGAAGATAATTAATTGGGTTGAGAATCTAAAAGACACCAAGGGATCCAAACTTGTTGACTGTTTTTATCTTGATTTTCTGTCAGTGGCAGTATTTTCTCAAAGTCAATGTGGAAGGGTCCAATCAACGGCCTGGATTTTATGGTTTTTTTTTCAAAAAAAAAATAAAATCATAGAACACATCTAAGTAGACATGCTTGTCTAATGAACCGGTTTCATTTTGCTATGTATGTCATCCGGATTTTGATATTTGAGATACTTCTCCTTTGCATGAGTTGTACTCTTAACTGGGATCAATCTTCACTGGTCTCACTCAAAATGTTAATCTATAATCACATACCAAGTTGAGAAAGATGATGGAAGCTTGGAAATTTGGAATCATTTACCATGATATTATTTGAATTATTGATGGTATCGATTAATGTTCAGTATGACCATTTGTGAGTACAAGGGACGTAAACGGACATGAAAACTTATGGCTATGAATTACAAACTAAAATTCCTAACTTATCAACAAGGATTTGAAAGAGTTCGAGTCTGTGAATATCCCTCATTGCTTCACGAAGCCCTTGTTATTCATCAAAATAATCATTGTTTTCTGTGTGTACTATTGTTTTTCTTTTGTATGTGTACTTCTTGTTTCGTTGGGTGAAGATGGCACAGACGCCATTGCACGTTGCTGCCAGTCTTAATAGAGTTGAGATTGTGAAGTATTTGCTCGACTGGGGAGGGCCAGGGAAAGTGGAATTGGAAGCTAAGAATGTTGTATGTACAAGTGACAAACAACTCACTTACTATCAATTTCGTAATTACAATTCCAATCTGCTATTTTCATCTTATATTTCTTCATTCGTTTCTTATCGTTGCAGTATGGTGAGACCCATTACACGTTGCATCTAAGAGTGGATGTAATGAAGCAGCAAGGATGGTTCTTGATTATGGCGCCTATATTGAAGCCAGAACAAATGTGCTCGTTTTACTGCTTTTCTTTCTGTGGCTGTCTTCCATCTAAGATTGATCTATTTATTAAGCACTGGACTAATAATTCGTTTCTATCTTCTAGCAGAAATCAATGACTCCGTTACATCTTGCTGTTAATTATGCACTGCAATCTGGAGACAACTCAATTGTTAAGACATTGTCGGAGTATAACGCTGATTTCTCGGCCACAGACAATGTATCCATGTTTTTTTCTTTGAAATGATGATGGTTTTGTCCCTCGTGTTTGTGTATTGATATGAACTTTTGATCGGCAGGAGGGCAAAACTCCATTTGGTTATGTTCCAGCAGGCCTAGAAAATTTGGAGTTCACACTCCTATGCCAGCATGTAACAACACAGGTTGAAAACGTAACGCAACAGATTTACAATACAACAGGCTACTCATGGACTGGATTTCCGAGTGTTGTAAATCAAAGTCATTACTATGGTACGACGAACAACTCATTGACGAGCATCCAAAACATTGAAGAGCTGAAGAATTATGATAGTGGGATAAAAGGAAAGATGGATGAGTTCGACCATGAACTGTCAAAGATAGTGGGTCTGTGTGACCTCAAACTGCAACTTCAGAAATGGGCCAAAGGAATGCTCCTGGATGAGAAGCGTCGAGCCATGGGACTAAATCTCGGCCCAAGAAAACCACCTCACATGGTGTTCCTTGGAAATCCCGGGACAGGTAGCGTGTGGTTGAATGTCCTATTAGTTAAATCGAATTTGCCTTTCAAGTTTTCATTGTGTACAAATACTTCGCGACTGATGATGTTTGTTTCTCCTTTGATAATATTATCTGCAGGCAAGACCACTGTGGCACGAATCTTAGGCAAACTACTGCATTCTGTTGAGGTGCTTTCTACCGATAACGTAACAGAAGTACAAAGAACAGATTTGGTAGGAGAATATCTTGGCCAAACTGGACCAAAGACGAGAAAAAAGGTACTGAACTGTAAGAGTCTAGAAATTCCAATTTCTTGTAGATTCTTTTATGTTATATGATGGAGTATGGAATTTGATCCCACATTACACTTTGCCCTAATGTTATGCTTTGCCGGGAGCTTTTTGAATTTTCAACATTTAATAGGAGTCCTAATTCTATAAAGATTGGATCTACCATAGTTGTATGATTACTTGATCCTAGTAAGAAAATTCATGTGTTTGATTCTTCTTTTATTGTTGCACATATTCCACTTATGTTTGGCAATTTCCGAGCATTCTATTCTGGTTGATGCTTGTCTAGATCGAAGAAGCCATGGGGGGCATTTTGTTCGTGGACGAAGCCTACCGTTTAGCACCTTCACAAACAGCAGGTGATCACGTTGACTATGGTGTGGAAGCACTAGAAGAGATCATGTCTGTCTTGGAAGATGGCAATATTGTGGTCATTTTCGCGGGCTATACTGAGCCGATGAAACGTGTGTTCTCTTCAAACGAAGGATTTTGTAGACGGGTGACTCACTTTTTCCAATTTGACGATTTTACTTGCAAAGACCTTGCCGAGATGCTGATGATAAAGATGAGTAAGCAGGATGAGAAAAGCAGGTTGTATGGGTTTAAGCTCCATCCTTCGTGCACATATGATGCTGTTCTTGCAGTGATAGAGAGGAATTCCACCGAAAAGCTGCGCAATAAAATGAATGGAGGTTTGGTGGATCATATGTTGAATAATGCCAGGGAGAATTTGGATTCGAGGCTGAATTTCGACTCTAAAGGTGATGAACTATTGACAATCACATTAGGTGATTTGGAAGGAGGACTTAAAATGTTATCGCAACGTGTAAATATCGACTGAAGTAGAGAACATATTCGTTTGAATGTATTGTCTTTCCATTTTCTTATGGCTGTACTTTGATTGACAAATTCGTAAGTGTTTTGTTAAAGGAAAATGCATCTTTCATATATTAAATAGGATTATCAGCCATAATGGCTTCATACAAGAAAGCAGGAGGTATGATCCCCTCTGCATTATCAAAAGCTTGCCTCGCAATAGTGTGGGCAGCTGAATTAGCCATTCTGTTTACATCCATGAAAGAAATGGTGTGAAACTTAGAGTGGACATCTGCTATGATGTGTCCGGTGGACGAGAAGTCACGTTCATGAGAATTCGGTTTACGGATAACTTGCAGGCAGTCACCTTCCACCACACACCTTTCCCAGCCAAACTTCAATCCAAGGTCTGGCATCCAGCTGCCACCGCTTCCCCAAATTCAGAGATTAGCAAGAAGATCTTTACAGACCTTGGTAAGATAATTCCCGCATCTGAAGTCCACCAATTATCGAGGATCACAGGGAATAAAGTTAGGAAAGTGATTTAATACACGGAGGTCATGGTCAAGCTCTGTCTGATAAAAAATGCAGCTTCTTCATATTCTATTCCCTAGTGTGAAATTCTTGTGCCTTTGGATTCTACTGCGTGTCAAAGCAGATACTAAAGAGCCGAATACATCTTGAGGCGATCTTAGATGAGAAGACCTATAAAGAGCATAAAAACGCGTAAAACAAATACCCGTTTCAACTACAAAAATCTTGAAGATCCTACTTTCCACGCTTGAAAAGAGTTCCACTCCATCCAAAGTTTCGATAGATAATGCTGCAAAAACTGTTGAAGCTCTTAACGAAGCTGTAAAGTTTGCAACCGGCAGTATTTCACAATGTCTCAAGGTCGATATGACTCAATCATCTCAATGATATAAAGTTGCCGACGTGATTTTGGAAATTGTAGCTGAATTATACTTGAAATACCAGAATCTAGTTGTAGAGAAAGTAACAAATATGCTTGAGGTAAAATAATAAGATGCTATTGAGGTTGGGATCTCTAGAACTTAACTTAAAGCAGTCATTGGCGAGAATAAAGTCAAATTTCTAAAGAAAGTCCCAAGCGACGAGGGTAAGGGAACAAATATTCTAGAATATTGTACCTTAAATGATTTTCCAGATGATAATATTAAAAATCCTTTTCAAATGAAGTGTTGAACGTCTTTCTCAAACCTTCATCTTTCATTGAACATCTTTTTTGGATAAAGTATCGAGTGTCTTCTTCAAACCATCAACCTTTTATTGAATGTCTTTTTGGGTGAAGTATTGAATGTCTTTTTCAGACCTTTATCCCTTTCATACGAATTGTGGAGGTCATTTTCAGACTTTCGGTTTTTAGTCGAGTTGTGGAGGTCCTTTCAGACCTTCCTCTTTTTCAAACGAGTTTGGGGGTCTTTTTTTTTTGTTTTTTTTTTCAGACGTATTAAGTTTGGAGTTCTTTTTGAAAATATTTTCAATTTGAGGTCTTTTTTTAGACCTTCATCATTTTCGGACATATTAAATTTGGAGGTCTTTTCGAAACTTTTTTTTTTTTCCAAACGTCTTCAATTTGGAGGTCTTTGTCAGACATTGAACAACAATAGATTTTAAGGCAAGGTAGACCTTAGGCATTTCAAATTTCAAGGATAGACCTTTGTCACTTCAAATATTAAGGAAGGCCAAACCTTTAACAACAGTAATCCACGTATCTCTAATAACAGTAATCCAATGCATACCTTCAACAACATCTTTCATTGGGCCATGTCCTTGGGCTGCTTCTTTGCCTGCCTTGGGCCTTTACCTTCTCTTTATGTTGTGGGGCTTATTGGGTTGGGTGCCCTTGGACTTTTTTATTCTTCCTTGGGCTGGATTTCTTTGGGCCATACATATTATTCAGTTCCCCCTCCCCCCCAACTCTAAAGAGGAGGGTTGTCCTCTAACTCCTTCTTAGAGTAGGAGATTCTTTATGGTGGGGGGGGGTGCTCTTTTCCTTGCTTTTAGGGGAGCCAGTTGTCGCGGGTGTCCCCTTTCTCTGATGTTTTTTTCATTTGTGTTGGAGGAAAAGGTGGAGCGTCAGGGTGCTGATATTCCCAAGCCGAAAGAAGCAAAGAAGGAAGCCACCATCCGTTGCGAGCAACTGGACAAAGACTTGAAGAGCCTGCACAAAAAAGCTGTTGACCATGAGGGGGCGGTCAAAAAAATAGTTGAAAAGGCTGTGTTTGGCTTTCCCAATACTGAGGAGGGCCAATGTTATTTGGAGGCTTACTGGGCCAACCGTCTTAGGAATTCAAAAAAATCAATGGATTACCAGCAGGAGGTGGCGAAGATACCCGGGTCTTACTTTGAACATGGTTTCGTGGCTTGTAAAGAGCAATACTTGGCTTAAGGGTACCCTCCATCTGGGTAGAACCTTCTTTTCTCAATCTTGGGGCTGCCATGAATAATGCTCTAGACCTATTTGCTGAACCTTCGGTTCCAGTAAGTGGGATCATCTCTCTAAATTAGGTTATTTCCTTTCCTTTAGTTAATCATAATTATTCTTTGCTTTAGATTGACTAAAGGAGGGTTTTGTATAAGAAGATTTTGATCATATATTGAGGGAGGTCAAAGTTGAGGTGAGAAGTAACCTCCCTAAAGAAGCAATGGATTCTATAGTAGGGGGAGCCCAGGAGCCTCAGAACCGAAGGAGTGGCCACCGGAGGAGGACCCCTGGATACCTTTGCAAATGCCCCCGCTCCTGAGGACAAAACTAAGAAAGAGAAGGAAAACCTCGCTTTTTGGAAGAAAAATGAAGATGCACTTGCCCCTCCCCCTTTTGAAACAATTTATTTTTCTTGCTTTGCTCCTTTTCCCCCCATCACGAATGGGGATGAAACAATTTTTTTTTTTTTGCGAATACTGTTCTGACTTGCCCCGACCATGTTTTACGCCTGGGATTGTAATGCAACGACTCTTGTTTAGTACTTTACTTCATGCCTGATATCCACCGTAGAACTTGTGTCGCTTGTTTATTTGTCTTCCTATCTCTGACTGATAGAGTATCTGTGTCTTGGTTAAAGAGGCCTTTTGGCATATTATGAGGGATACCCTTTGTGGAGGGCACCCTTTTAATATTCTTCCTCCAATCTGTGTTCTTAGGGACAAGGTTAATTTTCATGTTATATTGCAAAATGTATGTATGTAAAAGATGAATAAATGCATATGAGGGCTGGAATGGGGTTCCCGGGTTTCCCTCGATGACAGATGCCTATATGATTATTAGTAGGGGTTACTCTTGTGTTGGTTTATGCCTCGCCTTATTTCATAATGGAGGTTATATATATTAATACAATATCTAATTCTTGAAATAAAGATTGCCATTTCTTCTTTTTCTGTGGGTGGTTAATTTGTTTAAAGAAAAACACATTACAATAAGCTTAAACTTATTATTTAATATGTACAGGTACATTGATTTTCCTATATAACATTTAAAAATATTTACTTCTATTGAAAGCCTCATATTGTGTTTCAATTTAATTATATGTAACATTGCATCAAATATTAATTACACCTTCACTACCACCTGTAATAATTTGTGTAGTTGCCTTAGTTTGCTGTTAGAATATATATAAGTATTATACGAATTATATATATCACTATTGCTTCATAATTAAATAATTACTAGTTGCAAACATTATTATCCTAAACCCGAACAATATGAATAATTCAAAAGTTGCAACCAATTTTGAGATGGTCTAATGTTCTTTATATATCGTGTAAACCTTTTAAAAATATTAGATCTCCTATTCTATCTTCTCTCATCACGCTAAATATGCATTGTGACTAAATTCACAAAAATACCTATTATCGTAAAAACTTATTCATTAAAGTAAGATTTTAGTTTTAGGAGAAATAACATTTCTGATCCCATAAGTTATGCCCATTTCACTTTTGGTCCCACTCTTTACGGGATTAACAATTTTAGTTCCAAAACTTAAAAAAATTAGCATTTTTAATCCTCATCCACTATGTTGTCTAGAAAATGTCCACATATTTGCGTTATATAAGTATATACATGAGTATTTGAAGTGAAAAATAATCATAGGTGTTATTGTGTCAGCTTATTAGAAAAGGATCACAATCCACAAATGGAATTGATGATATTTCGTTAATGTAACTTGTAATGCAAGAAATATAAATATTTAATATTGTCTTTCGACCTTTGCCTGGAAGCGTTAAGCATTTTTTTAGCATAACTCTTACCTCAACACTAAAACAACTGTATTCCTCTTGAAATTTAGGGGCTTTGAGTCATACAAATGAAGAATTTCAAATTAATCACATTCATTAGGTGACTCATTTAGTCATAGAAAATTGAAATAATAAAATTTGATTAATTTAAACACATTATATGAATAAAATATTTCGTACCCAAGCTAACAAAGAAACATGAAATTGTTTGTTGATTACACTAGAACAACTATATTGTTGTTCAAACTTGGAGCCTTACCCATACCAATGAAATTTTCCAATTTCGTCACCGCCATTGGGTAATTAACTCACATAATTGATTAGGGAATCTTTCTTATTTCATTATTATGCAAGACTGAAATTCAATTCCAAAGGTTAGTGCTTCGAGACATTAATCCATTTCGATCAGTTGGCTTCCAAACAATCTTTGCCTTTATACGGAACAAAAAAAGAAAGGAAGGGTACCTAAATGCTCAACTTCCTATCTGAAGAATAATTTAGAGTAGAAATATGAACATGTTATGTTAATTATCGTATTTATTGGTGCTATGTGTTGGTCATAGGCCCCTAATACCTCAACTTATTTATTCATGAAGAATAAGTTGGCACTAATTAGATATGAGATACTTGTTTGATCTCTTTCTAAAATTATATTTTGTAATCAATTATAGATATTGTATTAAATCCAGTTTTGGAAGGTTCATCTATTGTACACTAAATTCATATCAATTATACGTGCTTCTAGCCAATGCTTGGACCTTAAGCATAGTTATGGGATAAAAAATATAGACATAAAATGTGCTTCGTATTTTCCACAATACTTAATAATATTACTATCAGTATGCCATTAAGAAGTTTCATAAGGGTACTTTGGGATTAAGGGGAATAAATAACAAATAATAAGATAATACATACGCCTCATTTTATTTATTTATTATTTATTACAAAGTTCAAATATATTAAAAAATAACCTAATCCTAACGCCTTACACACATATTTCTCTTATCATCATTATTTAGCCATAAGCACCGGCATATATATGTACGGTATCTACGAATACATCCATAGTAGCTTGGGGTTAATTACGACATGAATGGAGCGGCATAAATATATTTGAGGCTTAACAACCACCAAGAAGAGAACAAATAACTTCAGGTGGAATCTTTTCGTCTCGGAGATGACTGAAGTTCACTGAAGTGGGGCTAGTTTTTCCTTTCTGTTCCTTGTAAACTGCGTGAATAAAATCATTTGATTTACTAGTTGACTGTTGACAACCACCGAGAAGAGAACAAATTACTTCAGGGGGTATTTTTTCTTCTCCAAGTTTACTAAGGCCATCACGATTTGAGCTTATTTTTTCACCTAGATCCTTTTGCACTTGGGTCAATTTCAATGTTAGAAGCCATAGTTGATTCTTGGCAACCACCCAAAAGAGAACATATAACTTCTGGGGAGATCTTTTCTTCTCCAAGAGGATTGTGATCTGCTTGACTTGGCATTATTTTACCATCTAGGTCCCTCATACTTGGTAGATTCTTACTGTTTGATGTAGTGGTTGATTACTGGCATCCACCAAGAAGAGAACAAATTACTTCTGGGGGTATTTTATCATCTACAAGAGGTTGAGGATTGACTAGACCCAAGCCAACTTCTGCCGGGTGACGAGCCTCACCATTATTGACGTAATTGATAACTAACAACATAAAAAAGAACGAAGCCATTTAGAGATGCCATTATACTTGTTCCGTATATTTCTACTTCTTAGAAATACAAGAATGTACATTGTTGAAATTTGTCATTCATATGTTTATATAGGCAAATGAAAACTGGAGCTAAGGGAACTTGCATACTACTCCCACACCTAATTTCATTGTTTATAGTAGGAAAGCCTATATTTATTAGGATATTGCTAGTACAACTAAGTTGAGGCTGAGTTTATGCATAGAAATATAGACTATAAATGTATACATTCGTCCAAGGGTTGGTAGAAAATGACTTCAACTACATTTTATTTTAATATGGACTAGCTGATGTGGCTAGCCGCCCAGGCGAGCATATAATAAATAATATTTCAAGTTCTACAATATATATTATGAGTAAAAAATATATATAACCAACACATCACATTTTAAAAAATAAAAGAAAAAAACAAAACAACAAAAATATATAATAAAATAAACTTAGGGTATTATTGAAATAATAATAAGTTGGTGTCGTTGTGTCATAATCGCCGTTTCTTGCCCAAAAAAAAAAGCCTTCTCTTATATAACTAGTATATAATGTTTATACAGGCAAATAGAAACTGGAGCCTAAAGGGAACTTACATACTACTCCCACACGCTACCTTCATTGTTTATTGTAGCGAAGCCCACATTTAAGATATTGCTTGTATAACTATATTGTGGCTATGTTTATGCATTGAAATACAGGCTATGAATGTATACATTCATCCTAGGGTTGGTAGAAAATGAATTAAACGACGGCTAGTTGTAATATGCACTAGCCGTAGTGGCATGCCTTCCATTCCTGCATACAATAACAATATTTTATGTTTTACAATATAAATAAGGTATACGACAAGATATAAATAAACCAACACATCATATTTTCAAAAAAAAAGATGTAATAAAAGAATGAAAGAAAGCAACAAGAAAAATAAAGTAAAATAAACTCAGGGTTATTATCGTCATAACAATAAATTGGTGTCGTTGTATCAGAAGCGCCATCTGTGAGAGAAAAATGCCTTATCTCATATATTAGTATAGATAATATCATCTGTTGTACTAACAAAAATAAAATAAGTGAATCTATTAATTATATTCACCTCTGAGAATTAGAGCACAAATAAAATAATTCCCCTTACACATATGCACCGATAATCCGGCGAAGTTTTACTAAGATTAAATTATCCATATGTTAGCCTTTATTAAATCGCTCTAAGAAGTAACGGACCAGCTACTTTGAATTAAATGCTTGTGTTATGTTCAAACCTAAAAATATAACTAATAACCTAAAAATAAAACTAATATCTTTGTTTAAACTTTTAAGTTTTCATCTTAACAATACGTCTCTGCTCGAATCACTGAACATTTTCTAGACACCTCTACTACCGTTTTCTTATTACCATATGTGCGTGTGTGGCCTAAATTTTATTGGATGTAAAATTTGCCTTACAAAAATTATATGAATCAAAAAATTAATTTATCAACGCTTAAGGTAATTTTAAAACACTATCGGCAGATAATCGGTAAAGAATGGTGATACCATCTTAATTTATTAGTGACACAGAACTATTACTATCAAGGTAAGATTAAAATTATTACTATAGTTAATTAGAATGTGTAGTTGCTTTTGTTGTTTCATAATATGTGCTAGTTTTGGCTATAATATAATAAATAATGTACCTATTATCTATATTTTCTTTTATACTTGCGGTTTTTCCCTACCGACTCGGACACGTACCTTGAGGTAGTCATAGCCACGCCGATACATGAATTTTTTATAAAAGTTTTTGGAGATAGATTTAAATAATTGTTTAGATTTTTAAGAAAATCAAGTATATCGTATTGTCAATTTTTACAAAATATGAACTATGTAACATTAAGTAAAGTTTTTTATCTTCTCTTTTCATTGTTACGTATATTGGTCAACGGCCTACTTCATACCCTTTTTAATTTCGTTCCTAGTTACTGTGTTGCAGTATTTCATAATGGAGGTTATATACAAATGCAACATCTAATTCTTGAAATAAAGATTGTCATTTCCTTCTTTTTCTTGGGTAGTTAATTTTTTTTAGAGAAAAACACATTTATATTAGCTTAAACTTATTATTTAATAAGTACAAGTACATTGATTTCCCTATATAATATTAAAAAATATTTACTTCTATTGAAAGTCTCATATTGTATTTCAATTTAATTATATATAACACTGCATCAAATATTAATTACACCTTCACCACAACCTGTATTAATTTGTGTACTTGCCTTAGTTTGCTGTCAGAATATATTAAGCATTATACATATTATATGTATCACTATAGCTTCATAACTAAATAATTACTAGTTGCAAACATTATTATCCTGAAGCCGAACAATGTGAATAATTCAAAAGTTGCAACCAATTTTCAGATGGTCTAATGTTCTTTATATGTCGTGTAGACCTTTTAAAAATATTAGGTTTCCTATTCTATCTTTCCTAATCAAGCTAAATATTCATTGTGACTAAATTCACAAAAATGGCTATTACCGAACAAACTTATTTGTTAAAGTAAGATTTTAGTTTTAAGGAAAATAATATTTTTGGACCCACAAGTTAGGTCCGTTTCACTTTTGGTCCCATTCAGTACGGGATTAATACTTTTAGTCTTATAACTTAAAAAAATTAGAATTTTTTTATCCTCATCCACTATGTTGTCTAGAAAACGTCCACATATTTGCGTTATATAAGTATATACATGAGTATTAGGAGTGAAAAATAATCATAGGTGTTATGGTGTCAGCTTATTAGAAAAGGATCGCAATCCACAAATGGAATTCATGATATTTCGTTAATGTAACTTGAAATGCAAGAAATATAAATATTTAAAATTATCTTTCGACCTCTTCCTGGCAGCGTTAAGCATTTTTTCAGCGTAACTCTTTCCTCAATACTAGAGTAATTTTATTCCTCGTGAAATTTGGGACTTTGAGTCATACAAATGAAGAATTTTCAAATTAATCACAACCATTGGGCGACTCATTTAGTCATAGAAAATTGAAATAATAAAATTTTCCTAATTTAAACAGCAACATCATATGAAGATAAAAAATTTTGTACCCAGGTTAACACATAGGCATGAAACTTTTTGGTTGATTACACTAAAACAACTCTATTGTTGTTCAAACTTGGAGCCCTAACCCATACCTATGAAATTTCTCCAATTTGATCACCGCCATTGCCTAATTAACTCACATAATTGACTGGAAATCTTTCTTATTTTATTATTATTGAAGACCGAAATTCAATTCAAGGTCAGTGCTTCGAGACATCAATCCATTTCGATCAGTTGGCTTTCAAATAATCTTTGCCTTAACACGAAACAGAAAAGCAAGGAAGGGTACCTAAATGCTCAATTTCCTATATACAGAATAAATTAGAGTAGAAATATGAACATGTTATGTTAATTATCCTATCTATTGGTGATATGTGTTGGTCATAAGCCCCTAATACCTCAACTTATTCATTCGTGAAGAATAAGTTGGCACTAATTAGATATGAGATACTTGTTAGACCTCTTTCTAAAATTACAATTTGTAATCAATTATAGATATTATATTAAATTCAGTTTTGGAAGGTTCATCTATTGTACACTTAATCCGTATCAATTACATGTGCTTCTAGCCAATGCTTGGACTATACGCATAGTTATGGGTTAAATATGCACCTAAAATGTGTATCGTTTTTCCCGCAATACTTAATAATATTACTATCAGTCTGCCATTAAGAAGTTTCATAAGGGTACTTTGGGATAAGTGATGAATAAATAACAAATAATTAGATAATACTTACGCCGCTCATTTTATTTATTTATCATTTATTACAAAGTTCAAATATAGTGAAAAAGGACGTAATCCTAACGTCTTACACACATATTTTTCCTATCATCATTATTTAGCCATAAGCGATGGCATATGTATGTATGGTATCTACAAATACATCCATAGTAGCTTGGCGTTAATTACGATATGAATGGAGCGACATAAAAATTGAAGGCTTAACAACCACCAATAAGAGAACAAATAACTTCAGGTGGAATCTTTTCGTCTCCGAGATGACTGAGGTTGACTGAAGTGGGGCTAGTTTTTCCGTTCAGTTCCTTGTCAGCTGCGTGAATCAAATCATTTGATTTACTAGTTGACTGTTGACAACCACGAGAAGAGAAATTACTTCAGGGGTATTTTTTCTTCTCCAAGTTTACTAAGCCCATCACTATTTGAGCTTATTTTTTCACCTAGATCCTTTGAACTTGGGTCAATTTCAATGTTAGAAGCCATAGTTGATTCTTGGCAACCACCAAAAAGAGAACATAAAACTTCTGGGGGGATCTTTTCTTCTCCAAGAGGACTGTGATCTGCTTGACTTGGCCTTGTTTTACCATCCAAGTCTCTCGTACTTGGTAGATTCTTACTGTTTGATGTAGTGGTTGATTGCTGACATCCACCAAGAAGAGAACAAAGTACTTCTGGGGGTATTTTATCATCTACAAGAGGTTGAGAATTGACTAGACCCAAGCCAACTTCTTCAAGGTGACGAGCCTCACCATTATTGACGTAATTCATAATTAACAACATAAATACAAGAACGAAGCCATTTAGAGATGCCATTATACTTCTTCCGTATATTTCTACTTCTTACAAATACAAGAAATGTACATTGTTGAAATTTGTCATTCATATGTTTTTATAGGCAAAAGAAAACTCGAGGCTAAGGGAACTTGCATACTACTCCACAACCTAATTTCATTGTTTAGAGTAGCAAAACCCATATTTATTAGGATATTGCTAGTACAACTAAGTTGAGGCTGAGTTTATGCATACAAATATAGGCCATAAATGTATACATTCGTCCAAGGGTTGGTAGAAAATGACTTCAACTACATTTTATTTTAATATGGACTAGCTGATGTGGCTAGCCGCCCAGGCGAGCATATAATAAATAATATTTCAAGTTCTACAATATATATTATGAGTAGAAACAACACATCACATTTTAAAAAAAATAAAAGAAAAAAACAAAACAACAAAGAAATATATAATAAAATAAACTTAGGGTATTATTGAAATAATAATAAGTTGGTGTCGTTGTGTCATAATCGCCGTTTCTGGCCGAAAAAAAAAAGCCTTCTCTAATATAACTAGTATATAATGTTTATACAGGCAAATAAAAACTGGAGCCTAAAGGGAACTTACATACTACTCCACACGCTACCTTCATTGTTTATTGTAGCGAAGCCCACATTTAAGATATTGCTTGTATAACTATATTGTGGCTATGTTTATGCATTGAAATACAGGCTATGAATGTATACATTCATCCTAGGGTTGGTAGAAAATGAATTAAACGACGGCTAGTTGTAATATGCACTAGCCGTAGTGGCATGCCTTCCATTCCTGCATACAATAAATAATATTTTTTTTTTTACAATATAAATAAGGTATACGACAAGATATAAATAAACCAACACATCATATTTTCAAAAAAAAAAAAAGATGTAATAAAAGAATGAAAGAAAGCAACAAGAAAAATAAAGTAAAATAAACTCAGGGTTAATATCGTCATAACAATAAATTGGTGTCGTTGTATCAGAAGCGCCATCTGTGAGAGAAAAATGCCTTATCTCATATATTAGTATAGATAATATCATCTGTTGTACTAACAAAAATAAAATAAGTGAATCTATTAATTATATCCACCTCTGAGAATTAGAGCACAACTAAAATAATTCCCCTTACACATATGCACCGATAATCCGGCGAAGTTTTACTAAGATTAAATTATCCATATGTTAGCCTTTATTAAATCGCTCTAAGAAGTAACGGACCAGCTACTTTGAATTAAATGCTTGTGTTATGTTCAAACCTAAAAATATAACTAATAACCTAAAAATAAAACTAATATCTTTGTTTAAACTTTTAAGTTTTCATCTTAACAATACGTCTCTGCTCGAATCACTGAACATTTTCTAGACAACCTCTACTACCGTTTTCTTATTACCATATGTGCGCGTGTGGGCCTAAATTTTTTTTGGATGTAAAATTTGCCTTACAAAAATTATATGAATCTAATAATTAATTTATCAACGCTTAAGGTAATTTTAAAACACTATCGGCAGATAATCGGTAAAGAATGGTGATACCATCTTAATTTATTAGTGACACAGAACTATTACTATCAAGGTAAGATTAAAATTATTACTATAGTTAATTAGAATGTGTAGTTGCTTTTGTTGTTTCATAATATGTGCTAGTTTTGGCTATAATATAATAAATAATGTACCTATTATCTATATTTTTTTATACTTGCGGTTTTTCCCTACCGACTCGGACACGTACCTTGAGGTTTGTAGTCATAGCCACGCCGATACATGAATTTTTTATAAAAGTTTTTGGAGATAGATTTAAATAATTGTTTAGATTTTTAAGAAAATCAAGTATATCGTATTGTCAATTTTTACAAAATATGAACTATGTAACATTAAGTAAAGTTTTTTATCTTCTCTTTTCATTGTTACGTATATTGGTCAACGGCCTATTCATACCCTTTTTTAATTTCGTTCCTAGTTACTGTGTTGCAGTATTTCATAATGGAGGTTATATACAAATGCAACATCTAATTCTTGAAATAAAGATTGTCATTTCCTTCTTTTTCTTGGGGTAGTTAATTTTTTTTAGAGAAAAACACATTTATATTAGCTTAAACTTATTATTTAATAAGTACAAGTACATTGATTTCCCTATATAATATTTAAAAATATTTACTTCTATTGAAAGTCTCATATTGTATTTCAATTTAATTATATATAACACTGCATCAAATATTAATTACACCTTCACCACAACCTATATTAATTTGTGTATTTGCCTTAGTTTGCTGTCAGAATATATTAAGCATTATACATATTATATGTATCACTATAGCTTCATAACTAAATAATTACTAGTTGCAAACATTATTATCCTGAAGCCGAACAATGTGAATAATTCAAAAGTTGCAACCAGTTTTAAGATGGTCTAATGTTCTTTATATGTCGTGTAGACCTTTTAAAAATTTAGGTTTCCTATTCTATCTTTCTAATCAAGCTAAATATTCATTGTGACTAAATTCACAAAAAATGGCTATTACCGAACAAACTTATTTGTTAAAGTAAGATTTTAGTTTTAAGGAAAATAATATTTTTGGACCCACAAGTTAGGTCCGTTTCACTTTTGGTCCCATTCAGTACGGGATTAATACTTTTAGTCTTATAACTTAAAAAAATTAGAATTTTTTTATCCTCATCCACTATGTTGTCTAGAAAACGTCCACATATTTGCGTTATATAGTATATACATGAGTATTAGGAGTGAAAAATAATCATAGGTGTTATGGTGTCAGCTTATTAGAAAAGGATCGCAATCCACAAATGGAATTCATGATATTTCGTTAATGTAACTTGAAATGCAAGAAATATAAATATTTAAAATTATCTTTCGACCTCTTCCTGGCAGCGTTAAGCATTTTTTCAGCGTAACTCTTTCCTCAATACTAGAGTAATTTTATTCCTCGTGAAATTTGGGACTTTGAGTCATACAAATGAAGAATTTTCAAATTAATCACAACCATTGGGCGACTCATTTAGTCATAGAAAATTGAAATAATAAAATTTTCCTAATTTAAACAGCAACATCATATGAAGATAAAAAATTTTGTACCCAGGTTAACACATAGGCATGAAACTTTTTGGTTGATTACACTAAAACAACTCTATTGTTGTTCAAACTTGGAGCCCTAACCCATACCTATGAAATTTCTCCAATTTGATCACCGCCATTGCCTAATTAACTCACATAATTGACTGGGAAATCTTTCTTATTTTATTATTATTGAAGACCGAAATTCAATTCAAAGGTCAGTGCTTCGAGACATCAATCCATTTCGATCAGTTGGCTTTCAAATAATCTTTGCCTTAACACGAAACAGAAAAGCAAGGAAGGGTACCTAAATGCTCAATTTCCTATATACAGAATAAATTAGAGTAGAAATATGAACATGTTATGTTAATTATCCTATCTATTGGTGATATGTGTTGGTCATAAGCCCCTAATACCTCAACTTATTCATTCGTGAAGAATAAGTTGGCACTAATTAGATATGAGATACTTGTTAGACCTCTTTCTAAAATTACAATTTGTAATCAATTATAGATATTATATTAAATTCAGTTTTGGAAGGTTCATCTATTGTACACTTAATCCGTATCAATTACATGTGCTTCTAGCCAATGCTTGGACTATACGCATAGTTATGGGTTAAATATGCACCTAAAATGTGTATCGTTTTTCCCGCAATACTTAATAATATTACTATCAGTCTGCCATTAAGAAGTTTCATAAGGGTACTTTGGGATAAGTGATGAATAAATAACAAATATTAGATAATACTTACGCCGCTCATTTTATTTATTTATCATTTATTACAAAGTTCAAATATAGTGAAAAAGGACGTAATCCTAACCCCTTACACACATATTTTTCCTATCATCATTATTTAGCCATAAGCGATGGCATATGTATGTATGGTATCTACAAATACATCCATAGTAGCTTGGCGTTAATTACGATATGAATGGAGCGACATAAATGGATTGAAGGCTTAACAACCACCAATAAGAGAACAAATAACTTCAGGTGGAATCTTTTCGTCTCGAGATGACTGAGGTTGACTGAAGTGGGGCTAGTTTTTCCGTTCAGTTCCTTGTCAGCTGCGTGAATCAAATCATTTGATTTACTAGTTGACTGTTGACAACCACCGAGAAGAGAACAAATTACTTCAGGGGGTATTTTTTTTCTCCAAGTTTTAAAGCCCATCACTATTTGAGCTTATTTTTTCACCTAGATCCTTTGAACTTGGGTCAATTTCAATGTTAGAAGCCATAGTTGATTCTTGGCAACCACCCAAAAGAGAACATAAAACTTCTGGGGGGATCTTTTCTTCTCCAAGAGGACTGTGATCTGCTTGACTTGGCCTTGTTTTACCATCCAAGTCTCTCGTACTTGGTAGATTCTTACTGTTTGATGTAGTGGTTGATTGCTGACATCCACCAAGAAGAGAACAAAGTACTTCTGGGGGTATTTTATCATCTACAAGAGGTTGAGAATTGACTAGACCCAAGCCAACTTCTTCAAGGTGACGAGCCTCACCATTATTGACGTAATTCATAATTAACAACATAAATACAAGAACGAAGCCATTTAGAGATGCCATTATACTTATTCCGTATATTTCTACTTCTTACAAATACAAGAAATGTACATTGTTGAAATTTTGTCATTCATATGTTTTTATAGGCAAAACTGGAGGCTAAGGGAACTTGCATACTACTCCCACAACCTAATTTCATTGTTTAGAGTAGCAAAACCCATATTTATTAGGATATTGCTAGTACAACTAAGTTGAGGCTGAGTTTATGCATACAAATATAGGCCATAAATGTATATATTCGTCCAAAGGTTGGTAGAAAATGACTTCAACTACATTTTATTTTAATATGGACTAGCTGATGTGGCTAGCCGCCCAGGCGAGCATATAATAAATAATATTTCAAGTTCTACAATATATATTATGAGTAGAAAAACCAACACATCACATTTAAAAAAAAATAAAAGAAAAAAACAAAACAACAAAGAAATATATAATAAATAAACTTAGGGTATTATTGACATAATAAGTTGGTGTCGTTGTGTCATAATCGTCGTTTCTTGCCAAAAAAAAAAAAAGCCTTCTCTTATATAACTAGTATATAATGTTTATACAGGCAAATAGAAACTGGAGCCTAAAGGGAACTTACATACTACTCCCACACGCTACCTTCATTGTTTATTGTAGCGAAGCCCACATTTAAGATATTGCTTGTATAACTATATTGTGGCTATGCTTATGCATTGAAATACAGACTATGAATGTATACATTCATCCTAGGGTTGGTAGAAAATGAATTAAACGACGGCTAGTTGTAATATGCACTAGCCGTAGTGGCATGCCTTCCATTCCTGCATACAATAAATAATATTTTTTTTTTACAATATAAATAAGGTATACGGCAAGATATAAATAAACCAACACATCATATTTTCAAAAAAAAAGATGTAATAAAAGAATGAAAGAAAGCAACAAGAAAAATAAAGTAAAATAAACTCAGGGTTATTATCGTCATAACAATAAATTGGTGTCGTTGTATCAGAAGCGCCATCTGTGAGAGAAAAATGCCTTATCTCATATATTAGTATAGATAATATCATCTGTTGTACTAACAAAAATAAAATAAGTGAATCTATTAATTATATCCACCTCTGAGAATTAGAGCACAACTAAAATAATTCCCCCTACACATATGCACCGATAATCCGGCGAAGTTTTACTAAGATTAAATTATCCATATGTTAGCCTTTATTAAATAGCTCTAAGAAGTAACGGACCAGCTACTTTGAATTAAATGCTTGTGTTATGTTCAAACCTAAAAATATAACTAATAACCTAAAAATAAAACTAATATCTTTGTTTAAACTTTTAAGTTTTCATCTTAACAATACGTCTCTGCTCGAATCACTGAACATTTTCTAGACAACCTCTACTACCGTTTTCTTATTACCATATGTGCGCGTGTGGGCCTAAATTTTATTGGATGTAAAATTTGCCTTACAAAAATTATATGAATCTAATAATTAATTTATCAACGCTTAAGGTAATTTTAAAACACTATCGGCAGATAATCGGTAAAGAATGGTGATACCATCTTAATTTATTAGTGACACAGAACTATTACTATCAAGGTAAGATTAAAATTATTACTATAGTTAATTAGAATGTGTAGTTGCTTTTGTTGTTTCATAATATGTGCTAGTTTTGGCTATAATATAATAAATAATGTACCTATTATCTATATTTTCTTTATACTTGCGGTTTTTCCCTACCGACTCGGACACGTACCTTGAGGTTTGTAGTCATAGCCACGCCGATACATGAATTTTTTATAAAAGTTTTTGGAGATAGATTTAAATAATTGTTTAGATTTTTAAGAAAATCAAGTATATCGTATTGTCAATTTTTACAAAATATGTAACATTAAGTAAAGTTTTTTATCTTCTCTTTTCATTGTTACGTATATTGGTCAACGGCCTACTTCATACCCTTTTTAATTTCGTTCCTAGTTACTGTGTTGCAGTATTTCATAATGGAGGTTATATACAAATGCAACATCTAATTCTTGAAATAAAGATTGTCATTTCCTTCTTTTTCTTGGGGTAGTTAATTTTTTTTAGAGAAAAACACATTTATATTAGCTTAAACTTATTATTTAATAAGTACAAGTACATTGATTTCCCTATATAATATTTAAAATATTTACTTCTATTGAAAGTCTCATATTGTATTTCAATTTAATTATATATAACACTGCATCAAATATTAATTACACCTTCACCACAACCTGTATTAATTTGTGTACTTGCCTTAGTTTGCTGTCAGAATATATTAAGCATTATACATATTATATGTATCACTATAGCTTCATAACTAAATAATTACTAGTTGCAAACATTATTATCCTGAAGCCGAACAATGTGAATAATTCAAAAGTTGCAAACCAGTTTTAAGATGGTCTAATGTTCTTTATATGTCGTGTAGACCTTTTAAAAATATTAGGTTTCCTATTCTATCTTTCCTAATCAAGCTAAATATTCATTGTGACTAAATTCACAAAAAATGGCTATTACCGAACAAACTTATTTGTTAAAGTAAGATTTTAGTTTTAAGGAAAATAATTTTTGGACCCACAAGTTAGGTCCGTTTCACTTTTGGTCCCATTCAGTACGGGATTAATACTTTTAGTCTTATAACTTAAAAAAATTAGAATTTTTTTATCCTCATCCACTATGTTGTCTAGAAAACGTCCACATATTTGCGTTATATAAGTATATACATGAGTATTAGGAGTGAAAAATAATCATAGGTGTTATGGTGTCAGCTTATTAGAAAAGGATCGCAATCCACAAATGGAATTCATGATATTTCGTTAATGTAACTTGAAATGCAAGAAATATAAATATTTAAAATTATCTTTCGACCTCTTCCTGGCAGCGTTAAGCATTTTTTCAGCGTAACTCTTTCCTCAATACTAGAGTAATTTTATTCCTCGTGAAATTTGGGACTTTGAGTCATACAAATGAAGAATTTTCAAATTAATCACAACCATTGGGCGACTCATTTAGTCATAGAAAATTGAAATAATAAAATTTTCCTAATTTAAACAGCAACATCATATGAAGATAAAAAATTTTGTACCCAGGTTAACACATAGGCATGAAACTTTTTGGTTGATTACACTAAAAACAACTCTATTGTTGTTCAAACTTGGAGCCCTAACCCATACCTATGAAATTTCTCCAATTTGATCACCGCCATTGCCTAATTAACTCACATAATTGACTGGGAAATCTTTCTTATTTTATTATTATTGAAGACCGAAATTCAATTCAAAGGTCAGTGCTTCGAACATCAATCCATTTCGATCAGTTGGCTTTCAAATAATCTTTGCCTTAACACGAAACAGAAAAGCAAGAAGGGTACCTAAATGCTCATTCCTATATACAGAATAAATTGGAGCAGAAATATGACATGTTATGTTAATTAT